>CAKAOH010040011.1:38498-81634 GCA_916701665.1 Sebastiscus tertius
CACTCTTTTTTGACTCCTTCTCTTCCTCTTTATCTGTCAGTCAAGTCTTAGTGTTACCCCCTAAAACATCAGGAATAATGCTGAAATGTTACGAATTGATATTCTTGAAAAGTCAGTGACAAAAATTAGGAATAATCCGGATGAATCAGGGAATAACCTTGAAAATGTAATCCTGAAAAGTGTATTTTAATTCTGAAATTGAGAATAACTCTAAATGGTAAAGGATAACAATGAAAAGTGTGAAATAATTTAGAAAGTTCAAGAATAAACATGAAAAGTTGGGAATAATCCTACAAAATCAGGAATAACAATAATAATAAAAAGTCAGGGGTACAAATTAATTTAATTGGGATTTACCATGAAAAAAAAAAGAAAGAAAAGTTGGGAATAATCCAGAAAAGTCAGAGCAAAATAATATATGAACTCTAAAAAATCAATAAATTGGATACCGTAATCTGAAAAGTCGAGAGAAATCTTGAAAAGCAAGTAAATTGAATAACCTTAAAAGTCCAAGATATCCTTAAATTGTGAACAATCCTGACAAATCAGGGCTACTGATGAGAAGTTGAAGTCTTAAAAAGTAAAGAATAACCATGAAAAGTCTGAAATAATTTTGAAAGTTCAAGGATAAGCATGAAAAGTTGGGAATAATCCTACAAAATCAGGGAAAAAATGGTAATAATAAAAAGTACAAATTAAAAGTTGTGATTTACCATGAAAAATCCGAAATAACCTTGAAAAAGTTGGGAATAATCCTGAAGAAAACGTAAAAAATAATATTGAGAAGTTGGTTTAAAAGTCAGGGATAAAAAAAAAAAAGGTAAGAATTAATAATCCTGGAAAATTTGGTAATAATCCTGAAAAGTCAGGGTCAGGGCTGAAAATTGTAGAATAACTTTATAAAAGGGAAAGGATAACCATGAAAAGTCTGAAATAATTATGAAAGTTCAAGGATAAGCATGAGTGGAATAATCCTACAAAATCAGGAATAACAGTAAAAGAAAAATGGTAATAACAATATAAAGTGAAGGATACAGTTTAAAATCAGGATTTACCATGAAAAATTGGCAATAAACTTAAAAAAAATTGGAAACAGGGCTACTGATGAGAAGATGAGAACAACTCTAAAAGATAAAGGATAGCCATGAATAGTCAGAAATAACCCTGAAAAGTCTTAATAAGTAAAGGATAACCATAAAAAATCTTCCAAAATTGAGAATAACTTTAAAAAGTAATGGTTAGCAATCCTAAAAAATAAAAAAAAAATTATATTGAGAAATTGGTTTAAAAGCCAGGGATAAAAAAAGGTTAAGAATTACCCTGAAAGGTCAGTGATAATCCTGGAAAATGTGGTAATAATCCTGAAAAGTCAGAGTCAGCGCTGAAAAAGTACAAAGTAAAGGATTACCATGAAAAGTCAGGAAAAAAAAACTGAAAATGTTGGAATTAATCCTGAAATATCAGTGATAATGCTGAAAAAGTTGTGAATTAACTAAAAAAAATTAGGATAAAACTGAAAATGTTGACCTTGAAAATTTTGGAATAATCCAAAAATGTGAATAATAACCATAAAAAGTCAAAAGATGTTGATTTTCCTGTGTCTTTGTGTCTTTTTGTTATTGTGGCGTAGAACACTGAAGATTTGACAAATATATTTGTTATTCTCTCCATAACTTAATTCTCCATAAAACATTACCTGATTAAAAAATGTTATTTATATCTGAAAATGCGTTCCAAACAGAAACAAGAAAGAGCTCTAAATGAGACTGAAAGGTGATCCATCAGAGGAGATCTAATTTTGATGAACTAAACAAGCAGCAGCTGGTTATAAAACCTCAACCCTCCGAGCAGATCATGATTAAAACATCCAACCTGGCAATAAAAGCCAAAATTAGCAAACGGAGAAAGCTATTAAATTAATATCCAGTGGAAATAACCACTGACACATTAATTAAAGCTGGAAAGGCTCTGCGTTACACAACCCAGAGGCCCTTCCAGCGCTATTTATAGTGGATATGTAGAGGAGAAGAAGCCCAGTAAAGCGACGCGTGTTGAGGTGACAGTGGATGCAACAAGGGACGACAACAACTCAGACCAGCGAGAGAGGATACCGTGAAGATAGAGCAGCTGCTGCTTCATTAGCCTGGAAGGAAACGCTGTGACGGAGCGAGCTGAAGGCTGAGAGAGTAAACAGTCTTAAATCACAGCAGCGAAACAGAAACACCGGCAGGAAATTAATCCAGTCGGCCGCGTTATCTCCGGGAGCCAGACTTATATAAAGTATCTTTACTATTTTATTTATTTGATTTACCTGTCTCCGCTTACGATTCCTCACAATCACCTCGTTCCTTTCTTCTTCTGTTTCCCCTCTGCTCCACACTTAATTAATTAGTGGTTAATCATTCAAAGGGCGAGTCCATCTGCGTTCTTTTATGTTTTTGAAGTTTTGAAGTGGCGTTGTATGTATACTCCCCGAGGTAAAATTACTGTTTTTGTGAATGGAGTCTGGTGGCTTTGAAGAAGAAAGAGCTGTCTGACGGCGAGGTAAAGCGGCAGCAGAAATTATTTTTTTTTAATTTAATAATACTATAATTTTAGTTATTTTGATAATTTAATAATGTATTTAATTTATTTTTAATAATTTTAAATTTTAACTATTATTTAACTATATTATTTGAACTATATTTAACTATTTTTCTTTCTTTTTTTTAATTAGAAATTCTGATAGTGCTGTAAGAATATTATATAATAAAAAGTATTTTCCAATATATTTATATTCAGAATTTTTAATTAAAAAAAGGAAGAAAAATAGTTAAATATAGTTAAAATAATATAGTTAAATAATAGTTAAAATTCAAATATAAAATTATTAAAAATAAATTAAATATATTATTAAATCATTAAAATAACTAAAATTATAGTATTATTAAATAAAATAAATATAAAAAATATTTAAAATCTAATTGATTTTTAATTGCAAAAACTACATTCAGTCTTTTGCATGCTTTATTTATTTTATTCTTGCAGTTTCTGGTTAGAGATGTAAATCTGCTCAAGCATTATCTCAGTTTTCTATCAATGATAACCAGTACAATAAAAATACAGGCCAAGTTTAGGCCACATTTCTGATTTATTATTCATTATTATAATGTGTTATTTGCTAAACAGCGTTCCCTTTGTTTGTCTGGTTGAAGACAAAGTCATGTCTGAAACTGAACACCTGTGCTCGGGACCTTTAGCTGACATTTTTAACTGTGAATCTCTGACAAGATGTTCTGTTTTCGTCAACCATAACGATATGTTTTTAAGGTTAATCCACTTAAGTTGATTCATGTCACAGAAATATGATTTGTTCCTCACTAAAATGCCAATAAATCCCCGTTGCCGTCCTTCCAGGTCTGCGTAAAGTGATGGTCCGAGCCCACCGGCAGGCGTGGTGCTGGCAGGACGAGTGGTACGGCCTGACCATCGAGGACATCAGGACGCTGGAGCTGGAGACGCAGCTGGCTTTAGCCAAGAAGATGGCCCAGTACAGCCTCAGTGAAGAGGGGGGAGCGGAGACCAACGGCTCCTCCGTCAGCCAGGACCAGGAGCAGGGAGCCGAGACCGCCGGATCGGCTGCGGAGGCAGAAGGAGGCGGAGGAGGGAAGCTGGGAGATTCACTGGAGACACGAGGGGAGCTCACCAAGCAGTGGTCAACGTCCTCTAGATCCTCCAACAGGTCGTCCAAGAGAGGCGGTGAGGATCTATTTTATATGGCTTCTGGCAAACCTCTCGTCATTTCTATAAGATTAAAGGGACAGTTTGGATGTGTTGAAGTGTGGTTGTGTGAGGTACTTCTCCATAGTCAGTGTGTTACCTACAGTAGACGGAGTTTGGAGAAACAGACAGGAGCAAAGTAAAGTACTGCTGTGGACGGGGGCAGCAGCAAAACGGATTTTAGACACCTAAAATAATCAGTTTAAAGGGACTATTTGTAACTTTCAGAAATGCTTGTTAACAGCGACACCTGTGGTCATGAAGTCAACGAAAGTCGGCGCCCTGTTGCTCGCACTTACTCGCTTTAAATGGACATGAACGAGCATCGCTCAAAACAGTGAGGAGACACACGTCAGCTAAAAGCACAATATCACTCTATATTTCAGCTGCTTGGCAGTAATGTTAGCTGACCAGACCAAGGTCTCTCCATGAATCAATGCTGATACTATAGTGTTGGCTTTTCCTGCCTCAGCCTTCGGTGTCTCCCTCCGGAGAGGGAGACACCGAAGGCTGAAGCAGGAAGAGAAACGTTACCGTCTCTGACCGGGTGCCGCTGATAACGTTTCTCTCTGCGGAGCTCCGTCACTTCACAAGACACGGGAAACCTCTGTTGGCCTGGAGGAGCTGCAGCAGTTATTTCTGCACAAACGTCCACTGAACATTCACTAGATATTCTCAGAGCTGAACTAACTCTTCTGCAGTGTGGAGTGAGCGCGCGTTCTCGTCTAGAGGTGGAGCGAGACAGCGAGAACGTGTGCTGTCTGAGTGAAGGCAAGCAGGCAGAGGAGACGAGACTCCGGCCACACGCGAGCGCGCATGTGTCCCAACCCGGTACATTTATACACTTAAAAAGTTGAAATATAGAGTGATATTGTGCTTTTAGCTGACGTGTGTCTCCTCACTGTTTTGAGCTATTCTCTTTCATGTCTATGTGGAGCGAGCACAAGCGCGAGCAACAGGACGCTGACTTTCGTTGACTTAACGGCCACAAGTGTTGCTGTTAAGCATTTCTGAAAGTTACAAATAGTCCCTTTAACCTGTCGTTTACCTGTATCCATCTCAACAAATGCCCACGCAGGCAGCCTGCGTTTCAGTTCGCTTGGAACCGGTCCGATTCCACCTCTCACAAATGGTCTTGGGCCGGTTGTTTTGGTCCACTCCAGAGTAAAATTACTGTGTTCACAACCGCCCAAACAAACCGTACCAGAGATGGATCAAAGCTGACTAAATGCTGGCTTGTGAAATTGTGAATTCATCAAAGTCACACAATAACACAAACAAACTGGCAGCGGTAGACCGGCAACTCCTGCGTTCTGAGAGGTAAAAATGACTGTTTTTGTCAATGGAGTCTGGTGGCTTTGAAGAGAGCATAGATAACGGCTTCAGTTCCCCGTCAGAAAGGGCTGACTGACAAGATAAATTGTGTTGTGTGTGTTTCCAGGGAGTCCGTCTCACCAGAGCATTTCAGAGTGGAGAATGCAGAGCATCGCTCGCGACTCAGAGGACAGCACAGACGACGAGTTCTTCGACGCTCACGGTAAAGCCATCACTTTCTGCATGAACGTCTTTATTCTGTATTTTAAACACGCACTGTTTGTGTTCCTCCTGCTTCGTTCTGGCTTTACAGCTTTAGATAATTTACTTGTATCGTATCTCAGCGTGGCTCCCTGGGCTGATAAATGTTATCTGTGGAGCAGCTCAAGGTTTCCTTCATACTCCCGTTGTGTTTGCTTTATGTTCTCATTCAGCCTCGTAGTTCAAGAGCATTTCCTTTTATAAATGAAGCATTAAATAGTGAACGTATCAGATCGTCAGATTTATAGAGGAGGAATTGTAGGTTGTTATTTTAGATTCACTAAATTAAATTAACAGTAAATGCTTTTGAGAATAGCTGCTAGAAAGAAAGTCACTTTATCTATAAAGCAGATAACAAACAACATATGCTAAGGAATGGATATGACCTTTGAGGCAGGACAGTTTGAATTGATTGTGGTCTGTGTTATGAGACTGTTCTGACCTGCAGATCTTAGATTATTTGTATTATCTGTTAATCTTGCAGAGGACTTTTCTGACAACGAGGAGATGTTTAACAAGGAGATCACCAAGTGGAGCTCCAACGATCTGATGGACAAGATAGAAACAACAGAGGTGGATGAAGCACAAGGTAGGTGACTCTTATGGCCCGAGCTCCGATAACGTCGGGCCAGCGAACGCCCTATTGAAACTGTAGAAATTATTCTTCTTTTTCTTAAAATGAATCGCCTTTTTGACGACCTTAATATGCTCAAACTTGGCACACTTATCTGACGCGGTAAAAAATTTGATATTTTAAGGGTCTCGGGCTCGGGTGTTTTAAAATGGCTCGCTAGCGCCCCCTAGAAAGTTTGAAAAATTGAGCCCCTCGCTCCAGTTTTACCTACATGTATGAAATTTGGCAGACAGATGTAACATGTGGAGACGCACAAAAAAGCCTCTTGGAGGTATGCCCAAAACTCAACAGGAAGTCAGCAATTTTGAATTTAATGTGCGATTTTCGCCCATTTTTAGCGTTTTATAGGCCGCGTACTTCAACTCCTCCTACAGATTTAATCCGATCGACTTGAAATTTGGTCAGGACCATCTTAAGACCTTGAGGATGAAAAGTTAATCAAATGGTGAGTTTTCACTGATCGACCTGACCGTGGCGTGGCGGCAATTTTGAGCCGTTCGCCACGAAACAGGAAGTTGTTGTAACCTCAGCATACTTTGTCAAATCTGCTTCAAACTTCTCAGGCATGATGGTGGTCCAGGCCTGAGGTCATTTTCATGTCAATATAGATTCACAGCCCCGCCCCAAGATGTTAGCCACGCCCCCTTCCATAACTCGTGAACCGTTTGTCGTAGAGTTTTGTGGCAGGCGTCATTGCACTCATAGGAGTCAATCGGCGTCCCACCAGTATCCCCGACGCGCGGGAAGGTGCGAGGGCCCGTTCATCGCTGCTTGCAGCTTTAATTATAGTTTAAGTCTTCTTTTGTTTGCTGAATGAATTCATGTTTTCACAGAAACGTTGTATCAGGAGTCGGGCGGGGAGTACGCCGCGATGAGTAATGAGGAGAGGCAGATGGAGGTACAGTTTCTTCACTTTTCTCTAATTTCATTCATGTCTCTCTCTCACACACTAACACCCTTAATTAAATAGCTTGTAGATAACACTCCTCCTCCTAAATTAGCTCTCAGTCATCCTGCCAGTGTAGTGAAATCAGGATCCACTCTCAACCGTGGTTTAATTTCACCGGAGGTAAAAGATTAAGGGCCCAGTGCACCATTAAAACAGGACCCTGAGGCTTTCACAGGTCACGCTCTGTGAGTTTGTGTACAAGCTGTGTGTTCTCGCTCTTTGTATCCAGCGCCGAGGCTCAAAAAGACAACGACGTCCACCCATCAGGAAACTGAATGTGAGTCTCAGTCCTGTAGCCAGTAGAGCGTGAAAGGCTGTTGTAGTAGTAAGCATTAGATATGTTAGGAATAGAGCACATTATAGGACATAGATTAGATTACATCCAGCGTAGAATATAATACAGACTGTTTCTTTGCTCTCATTTCTCCTTGTTTTGCTGTAATCTGCTCGCTCCATCGTCCCCATTAACCCTGTTTCCTGTTTCCTTCCTGTCTGTCTTCTGTCCTCTTAACCTGCAGGATTGTTCGTCCCAGCAGTGTCTCCAGCCGTCCAAAACTCACGTCCTCGTTCTGGTCCTGCACGGAGGCAACATCCTGGACACTGGCTCTGGTAACACTGCAGCCGAATCCTGCAACATTATTATTATGAAAGTCACACAATTCTAACTCTGCGAGTAATTAAAGCGACTGTAATCAATGTTTTTATAATAACAAAGGATCAAAAAGCTGTGTAACGTGACAGGGGTTGAACTAACAGAGAATTATTAGCATCTTAAGAGCTTTTATCATCTTTTAGATCATTGTTTTGGTTTTGGGGCCACAACTTTACTGTTTTGGTTCACTCTCACAGATTTCATAGTGTTGTTTCCAGCAGCAGGTGTCTGTTTTAAAGGTCCCATATTATAGAAAAGTGAGATTTTCATGTTTTTTTTATTATAAAGCAGGTTTAAGTCCTATATAAATACTGTGAAAATATCGAAACACTCAATCCACAGGGAAATACACACAGCCCGTATTCAGAAACTCTGCATTTGAAACAAGCTGTCAGGTTTTCTGCCCATTTGTGATGTCACAAATATACAATATTTAGACCCTTGACACAGTTTTAAACGTAAACATTCTTAATGTGTCTCAGTTTATTCCTGGTTGCAGTGTATGTGAATGTCATCAGCTGACAGGAAGTACACATGGACCCAAGCTGTTGCCTAGCGATGCAATTCTGTTGCAATTCCGTCAAAATGCGCTAAAACGGAGCGTTTCAGACAGAGAGGGTGAATACAGGCATATTCAGGCTGACAGTATGAGCAAAATAAAGTTTATTTTGAACATTACAGCATGTAAACATGTTCTAGTAGAAACACAAAATACAAGTATGAACCTGAAAATGAGCACGATATGGGACCTTTAAGAGAAAAAGCTCTAAAGAATGACCACCTGCACAGTGCAGAGCAACAGACAGACACAGTTAGAGACAGGTATTTCCCTCAGGAGTTGGTGGAGACCAAAAACAGAGCTAAAAGGTGTCACAAGATAAATCTGAGGACGTGCAAAACAATTTAGAAAACAAACATTTCTGCTGCACAAATTTAGACTTTATTTGCTTAAGATAGTTTTAACCCTTCAGACCTCTTGAAGGGATAGTTTGGTTGTTTTGAAGTGGGGTTGTATGAGCTACTGATCCATAGTCAGTGTGTTACCTACAGTAGATGGAGTTTGGAGAAACAGACTGGAGTACCAGCACAGGAGCAAAGCAATGTACTGCAACTTGTTGTTGTTTGTCTGCAGGTGAACAGAACAGCAAGCAGGCCGATGTAAACACGCTGAGTGGAGCTTTTGAGACGGTGATGAGGGTCCATTACCCGGCAGCGTTGGGCCGCATCGCCATCCGGATGGTCCCCTGTCCTGCCGTGTGTGTTGACGCATTCTCGCTAGTCTCCAAGTGAGTCATTACTCTTTAGTATTCAACGTAACCTGCTGTAATGCAAATGTTCAACACACACACGGAGAGATAACAACGTGTCCTCCCTTGCTCTGCAGCCTCAGCCCCTACAGCTACGACGAGGGCTGCCTGTCCAGCAGTCAGGATCACATCCCGCTGGCTGCTCTGCCCCTCCTGGCTACGGCCGCACCACAGTACCAAGACGCCGTAGCAGCCGTCATCTTACGAGCCAATCAGGTGTATAGCGACTTCATCAAGTCTCAGGAGGGAGCGTCTTTTAGTGGCCAGGTCAGTGTGTTTCCTCCTCAGCAGCTTCGTGATTCACGTACAGATGATTCATGTGTGTTCGTGTGTTTTCATGCAGGTGTGTGTTATTGGGGACTGTGTCGGAGGCATCCTGGGGTTTGATGCTCTGTGCAGCAGCTCGGTGACGGTGTCAGAGAGTCAAAACAGCAGCAGACGGGGCAGCGCCATCAGTGTACAGGTAACAACCTCAACCTATTAGCAGTATTTCCATCCCTAGAGCCATGCTGCTGGTGTGTCTAAAAACTTAAAGGTCCCATATCGTGCTCCTTTTCAGGTTCATACTTGTATTTCGTGTTTCTACTAGAACATGTTTACATGCTGTAATGTTAAAAAAAAAACTTTATTTCCCTCATAGTGTCAGCCTGAATACGCCTGTATTCACCCTCTCAGTCTGAAACGCTCCGTTTTGGCGCATTTTGATGGAATTGCAACAGAATTGCATTGCTAGGCAACAGCTTGGGTCCATGTGTACTTCCTGTCAGCTGATGACATTCACATTACACTGCAACCAGGAATAAACTGGGACACATTAAGAATGTTTTACGTTGAAATCTGTGCAAAGGATCTAAATATTGTATATTTGTGACATCACAAATGGGCAGAAATCCTGACAGCTTGTTTCAAATGCAGAGTTTCTGAATACGGGCTGTGTGTTTCCCTGTGGATTGAGTGTTTCGATACTTTCACAGTATTTATATAGAACTTAAGCCTGCTTTATAATAAAAAAACTTTTTTATAATATGGGACCTTTAAGACTGTAGAAATCTTTTAACCACTTCATTCAACAATGTCCTTTTTGTTCTCTCCGTCTCTCAGGACACAGACCTCCTCTCTCCAGGTATCATCATAAACAGCGTCTCTCCGTCCTCGCCGTCCCTCGAGGGAAGCCGCCATCTCAGCCGCAGCAACATCGACATCCCTCGCTGCTCGGGGCCCGACGACCCCAAGAGACAACTTCCACGCAAGCGCAGCGACTCGTCAACGTACGAGCTGGACACCATCAAACACCACCAGGCCTTCCTGTCCAGGTGGGACGTCACTAACTCTCCTCTCAGATTTTAGTTTGACAAAAATGTAGTTTTAGTCCAATTTTAGTTAACAAAAACTAAAAACATTTTAGTTGAGTTTTCTATTTCAATCAATCAGTCGCTCATTGTATTTGTCACATATAATCATATACTGCAAGTTCATTCAATTTGTGCATTAAAAAGAGTTTAAATAGGAATATTTATAAATATATGTTTTTGCCATCTTTGTTGTGTACGGTTACCATGGATACGGCTACCTTAAATTACTTTTTATTTCCTTTTAGTCTCATTTTTGTCATAAAAAACTTCATCTACTGATGTCTTTCATTAACTCTGATGGTATGATTGTCTTCAGTCTTCACTCCAGCGTGCTCCACGGCGAGCCCGGGTCGCGGCGCTCCAGCAGCAGCACGATGCTGGAAGGAGGCTCTTTGGGAAAGTTTGACTTCGAGGTGACGGACTTCTTCATGTTCGGCTCTCCTCTGGGGCTGGTGCTCGCGCTGAGGAAGACCGTGGTGCCCTCGTTAGATGGTGAGGAAGGTTTTAAAAACAAAAAGTTCTCTTCTAGTTCTTTTTCCAGATGAGCAGGAAGTGGTTATTTGTAGCTTCTGATGTTTCTTCCTGTGTGAGATTCTCGTCTCCAGCAGCTGGAAAGCTGGAAAGCAGGTGTCAGGGGTCGGAGGTCATGTTTCTGATCTCAAAGGCTGAAAACTTTATTGTGTGTCCTTCGGGATTTAGAGAGAGAGAGGTCACTGACCTGCAGCTGGTCGGTTAACGTCTGGACTAATTTCCATGTAGATATGATTATAGTTGTTTTTTGGTTTCTCTTTTTTGTTTCTTAGTTTTCTCACGGTTTTGATTTGTTGAGGTTTATTTTGGTCCATGAATAATCACGCAACAGAAAGACAATTACAAAAGAAGGCTGAAGCTGCAGCTTATTACGGCTGCAAGGGAAACCTATTTTCTCCCTGATTATGGTCGCTGTTTTAAACAGTTTTAACAGTTTTAAACATGTGGTTAATGTTGTAAACTGAAACAAAACAAAAAACGCAACAAAAGTGCTTGGTTAGGTTTAGTAAAAAACATCATAGTTTGTCTTTTGACTTTTAATTTAATTTCACACGGGACAAGAACAGCTGCCTCCTGGGCAATTAATCATAAATACCGATTCAACAGCAGCTGTAAATCTTGTTTGTGCTGACCTCCAGTGGTTTCATTTCTCACCTGGCTGCAGGGATGTGGAGATGTACTCCAGGGTGGGTCACTACAATGTGACATCACTGCTGTGTGTGGTTACAGGTGCAACAGTCGACTCTTGATAACTAGTTTCATGTATCATCCTACAGTTTTCTCTTTTTAAACCTCTTTACCTCTGGTTGTGTTTCTTCCCCGTCTCCAGTGTCGGCTCTGCGTCCGGCCTGTCAGCAGGTTTACAACCTGTTTCATCCAGCCGACCCGTCGGCCTCCCGCCTCGAGCCTCTCCTGGACAAGCGGTTCTACCTGCTGCCTCCCTTCAGCGTCCCTCGCTACCAGCGCTTTCCTCTGGGCGACGGACACTCGGCTCTGTTGGGTGAGTCCACACAAACAGACATACATGAGACATTTCACTGCACTGCTACACTACATGTAGATGAGTCTTTTGTCTCTCCTTCCCTTCATCTGACTCCCTAGTTGAGACGGTGCAGAGTAACCCTCAGCTTCTGATGGAGTCCGTTGGTGCCGTTTCCCACCGCTGCCTGGACAGCACCGTCAACGAGACCTCCATCCCCGTACCCGTCCTCAACTGGCAGCTCCACACAGACAGTGTGTATCTCTATCTGCTCTCTTCATCTCTGTTATCCCTCACATGTTTATTTTTCTGATGTATTTAAAGAGAAATTATAGTTTATTACAACCTGAGTCTTCTTTACATAGTTTTGACCGTCATTTCTATCAGCTATAACGCTGTACTTACAAAGTTAAAGGAATAGTTGGGAAATTAGTGCAATGTCACCCTGACAGCAAGACTCCAGGAAAAGCCTCTCTAGAAATAATCCATCTGATTAAACAAACAAGATGTAATGTATTAATTAGAGAGCTTTAGGGCGTTAGCTGGCAGTGTGCTGCGGATCGCTTCATCCCAGCACTCTTATTAATGTTTAAATGACAACAATATCTTGACAACATATCATCATTCAACCACCGTTGTATGATAGACTAGCATCGCCCCTTTCGCTTTTTATTATCTATTTGAGCTACTATTTATTTGTTTGACATTGTTTTTTCACCATAAGCACCAAACGGAGGATGCTCGCCTTCATACTTTATATGAATGAGCTTGTCACCGCTCAATCTGACAGCCGTAGAGCAAAGAGGACGATCCGTCGGAGACAGAACGTATGGTGATAAAAAACACTACCCACAACGTTCAGCGTCCGCCTGGCCGATCTGCTCCCACAAATGGGCTTTTTGTCTTCGTTATGATCGTGTCTGTTTGACAGCTAAAGCTCAGGATAGACAGACAACGCCAGAACAAACTTCTCCTCCATTTTCTACGGTGACGTCACCAGCACTTTTCTAAAAAAGTTCAGAAATGTTCAACCAGAAGTGCTCGAAGCGGCCACAAAAAAACTAAATTGTCACAAACTTTAGGAAGATAAAACAAAAGTAAATTATTACCAAATCAGTCCTTTTAGACTTCCAGTTTCAACTTTGTGGTTCAGCTGACGATTGACCTCACGTACGTTTGTGCAAACACAATTTTCCTGTGCAACAAAGGATTATTAGCGACATCGCAGCTGCACTTACTTTCGGTTTTATCTCCAAATTAACTATTGTCTTGTTTACAACTCGGTCGTCTTTCTCGCCTCGTCAGACTTTGTCGCAGCGTCTGTCGTGTTCTCTCATCTCAGCAGTTACTTTGCTGACTCGCAGCTCCGTTAACGGCTCTCATAAAAAGTTTTACTTTATTACACTAACAAAGCGGCGGCTCGTCAGAGAGAGGGGACTCACACAGACTCAGGTGTGTGTCTTTATGTTATGATAGGTCTGGACTCAGCAGCTGGACAAGAAAGATGTGTGTGTGTTTTTATAGCCAGCAGAAATGATGACAAAGCGACAGAAATAATATTTTATTACTGGAATATTTCTGCAGAGAATATGAATATGACTCGTCTCTTCTGTCTCTGCAGCGGATGCTCTTCACTCACATATCTTTGTGGACGGCCAGTTCCCATCGTCCACGTCACCGGGCGTCCCTCACCTCCGCTGCAACCGCCGGGCCAGCGAGGCCAGCATCGCCAGCCAGGTGTCAGGCTTAGCCGACTCTTACACCGTCTCCAACATCGCCACCAGTGAGTTGACCTCTGACCTCCAGTGTGTGACCCACGAGTTGGCAGTTCAAATGTTGACGTTCTTCATTTCCTCCCTCCAAACGTCCCCTCAGCACTCAAACGTGAACTCAGCCAGGTTAAAAGGCCCGGCCTGCTGTCCCAGCTGGCTCTCCCCTACAATAGGTTTTCCCCTCGCCGGCCGCGGTCACGAAAGACCCGCCAGGTGTTCCCGAAACCCAACGGCGTGGAGTCTGAGCAGAGCTCGGACGTTAGCTCTGACGTGATCTCTGACGTGACCTCTGACGTGTCCTCCGACTTCACCGATGTCACGTCTTACATCACAGACATCAGCTCGGCCCCGCCGTCACCCGGGGTGCTGAGGAACATAGAGAAAGGTACCCTGGGAGCTGTAGTAAGAGGACACGAGGGAAGGATGCTAGGATCCATCCTCGTTCCCTGTGTGCTTTCCTTCCTCCTCTGGCATCTCCCTCTCTCAGATAGTCTTCCTCTGTAGTCCTGTTTCCAAAAATGACAAACAAGCTCAGTTTCATGAGAACCACCAGAAATAAACGGTGGGAAGGTTCTCACCGAGTCTGAGCTGTTGTTTTCTTGCGGGTGTGCGTTTCAAAACCTCTTTACAACTCTTCACTCTGCGTTTTTAGTCATAGACTGCATATAAAAATGGATGACGCGTTTCCACCTCCTCAAACTGTACAAAAGTGACGTCTCACCCCCTTTTTATAGCATCAAATAACTAATTAAAACCAAACTGATCAGAAAAATGAACACTTGAACAAACATCAGCGTGATAAGAACTACCTAAAATGATAGAAAACATCTTTGGGAAGAATTTATTTGATGTGTACTTTGACTTTTTAGTTTGGCTCATGTCCCATCCGCTCACATGGAGGGGGCGGGCTTTATGGCCTATACTGCAGCCAGCCACCAGGGGGCGATCCAGATGTTTTGGCTTCACTTTTGGGGAGCTGTCATGTCGTCCATCTTTATATACAGTCTGGTTTTTACTCATAGTTTGGAGCCTAGAGCTTTCTAGTGCAGCCCTTTACTTCTTCTAACCTCCTCCAGTTGATGATAACCCTCCACTGTTCACCTCTGGATGAGCAGGATGTAGATCTGCAGTGGAAACCACAAACAGACATCAAGATGCACTGATTCCTGAACTCACTGTGTCTCTCTCTGTTCCCTCCCGGCTGCAGTTGCCTCTCGGTGGTGGGGCAGTAAGAGGATGGACTACGCCCTGTACTGCCCCGACGCCCTGACGGCGTTTCCCACCGTGGCTCTGCCTCATCTCTTCCACGCCTCCTACTGGGAGTCTACCGACGTCGTCTCCTTCCTGCTAAGACAGGTTCGCACAGTCTTTCTGTTAATAATCAGAATGTTATCTTTAAATTGAAAGTGTATTTTTTACGATTGGATGGATTGCAGTGACATTTAGTTCAGACGTTAACGGTCTCCAGATGATGAATCTTACTGGCTTATGTGATCCTCTGACTTTTCCTCTAGCGCCACCAGCAGGTTGACATTTTTGTTTTTTTATGACATATCTCAGTGCTATAAAATGTGGAAATCGAGGGGGGCCATGCATCCGGCTCTGCAGCGACAGCTTAGTGCAAATAACAAAGCCATAAATCTCGTTCAGTGAAATGATGATGCGCTCCAGCTATCATGATGCTGCAGAAATTTTAATCCTTATGAAAAAAACCATTTATTTTCATTGCTGTCATGAAGCAGAATATAAAGATGAAGATGCAGAGGATGGGCCTGTTTTAGCACAAAATTAAAAACCTGAATTACTGACTTTGCAATGACAGACTGGCAAGCATCATATCATCATCAGAGGAGTGTAGAAGCTGTATGAAGATCAGGATGACTGTGAAACTGAATCACCACCACCAGAGTATGAAACAGGGATGGACTAAAAAGCTTCTGTGCTTTTTATTTAACATTAATTTATCTTCCCCAGGTGATGAGACATGAGAACTCCAGTATTTTGGAGCTGGATGGTAAAGAAGTGTCTGAATTCACTCCGTCTAAACCTCGAGAGAAGTGGCTCCGCAAGAGGACTCACGTTAAAATCAGGGTAAGACATTACATTTCCTACAGAAACTTTTTTATTTTTTATTTAGATGTAATGCAATGCAAATATTAACTAATCACCGCACTTAACCGGTTATATTATTAGAAATTATTACATTCAGTGATAGAGACGTGCATTCAAGCGGTCTCCAAAGTCAACAATGACTCTTTAAACTCAATAAATAATGTTATAATTCCATCTTTACTACAAAGATGAAGCCTTTACTGCATTATCTTTGATTGCTGATCAATTCTAGCGTCTTTTTAGGAGAATTATCTGCAAATAAAAACAGATTTTAATGTTTTTTTTTAAGTAAATGATCTCAATGCTTCTGCAAAATACTCCAAACAGGAGGTTAGGGCATAAAAATCAAGAGCTTAATTATCATTTTGATCAATTTAGAGCTTCTGTCATCTGGATTTTGGCAGCTAAGTAAGTAAGAATACTCTACTAAGAGAGATTTTAGAGAATGAATCAAACCAAAACTGTAAAAGACGTCTTTAAACTATCACAGTAAAAGTTAAACAACAGCTGAAACGAGGAGGACACTCCTTAAACTCAATAATTAATGTTATATTTCAATCTTTACTGCCTTATTTTTGATTGCTGATCAATTCTAGTGTCTTTTTAGGAGAATTATCTGTAAATAAAAACAGATTTTAATGTTTTTTTTTAAGTAAATGATCTCAGTGCTTCTTCCATCACTGCATACAGAAACAAAAAACTCCAAACAGGAGTTAGGGCATAAAAATCAGGAGCTTAATTAACATTTTGATCAATTTAGAGCTTCTCTCATCTGGATTTTGGCAGCTAAATAAGTGAGGAAACTGTAAAAGACATCTTTAAACTAATCACAGTAAAAGTTAAACAACAGCTGAAACGAGGAGGAGAGTATTGTGATTTCCTGTTTCGTCCTCTGTGTGTCAGAACGTGACAGCGAACCACCGAGTGAACGACGCCGTATTCACAGAGGACGGCGCCCAGATGGTGATGGGACGTTTCATGTACGGCCCTCTGGACATGGTCACCCTCACTGGAGAGAAGGTACCGGACCGCTGCTCAGCTGCGACCGACCAAAAAAAGCCGAGTTATGTAACGGTGTCAGTGACATCTGTGTCATGGAGCTCCGACAGTGTTGAACATATCAGTGTGTGTTGTTTCCTGCAGATTGACATCCACATCATGACCCAGCCTCCCTCTGGAGAGTGGGTGTACTTCAACACGGAGCTCACCAACAGCAGCGGACGCGTCTCTTATGTCATCCCTGAGAGCAAAAAGCTGGGCATCGGGGTGTATCCCGTCAAAATGGTGGTCAGGTGGGTTAAGTTACTGTTATTTCATGTGAAAAACAAACCTGTACATCTCCTCCTTTCACAATCACTTGCATGTTTCTGTCTCTCAGGGGCGACCACACAGTCGCAGACAGCTATCTCTCTATCGTACCACGAGGAACCGAGTTCGTGGTGTTCAGTATTGACGGGTCGTTTGCTGCCAGTGTGTCTATAATGGGCAGCGACCCAAAGGTTCGAGCTGGAGCTGTGGATGTGGTGAGGTGAGGATCAGAAACGTTTATTCTGCAATAATATACGTAGAGATACACACAGGTTATCTGTTTTTGTGATCACATTTTCATTTTTCAATACTGGGATTAGGTTGAACATAACAGCAAATCATCAGCATTTACATATATCTTTAATACTGGACATTGATCAGTTTAACATATTTTTTTTTAATCCACGTATATTATGTACATATACACTCACCAGCCACTTTATTAGGTACAAGGTGTACCTAATAAAGTGGCCGGTGAGTGTATTTGTCTGACAAAGGGCTCTTATTTGCCCCTCCAGTCTTAAAAATAACACCTCCTCCCTTCCCCCACATAAAATACATATGTAACTGTATATCTTTGTTGTACATATAATTTCGTTTTTCTTTATTATTTCTACCTTTAGGGCTATTTTTGAACGTGCTATGTGGAGAATAATACAACTGCAATTCATTGTGCAATCTTGTATAATGACTATGGCTGCAACTAACGATCATTTTCATTATCAAATAATCTCCCAATTATTTTCAAAGTCCAAGGTGATGTCTATATACAGAATGTCTTGTTTTGTCAGTCCAAAACCCTAAAAGATATTCAGTTCAATATAATATAAAACAGAGAAAAGCAGGATTAACAGCATTTTCTGCCATTTTTGCATGAAAAATTACTTACAACGATTAATTTACTATCAAAATAGTTGGCAATTCTTTTTCTGTCGATCGAGTAATCATTGCAGCTGTAATAATGACAATGAAGCTAAACCTTGAACCTGGAAAATAAGAAGCTCCCGGTTTAATTTCAAGCCACCATATGCATCATTTTCATGTGTTTATTGCATCTTTCAAAATCTTCTACTGCTGCAAATCTTTATTTTTAGCAAAATGAAACAATGCGAGTTAACGTGGGTTGCTTTAAAGCTGCTCTAACCAATGTTTTTTTATGAACGATGGATTAAATGACCATGTATAATGTAAGAGGTGTGGCTCATAGTGATGATTTATCACCAACTCTGCAGCTCCACGCAGCTTTATAGCAACTTCCAGCTCATTTTACTGTTCTGGTTCACTTCACCGCTCTAATAGCGGCGTTTTTAGCCGCAGCAGGCCGCTGTTTTTATTGAAAACCACTGTAGAGTACCTGCTCATCAGCAAACAGCAGACAGACACAGTTAGAGACCATCTGGTGAACGTAGTGGAGCATTTAGCAGCTACAGAGACAGATATTTCCCTCGCCTGATCTACCGCTGAACTCCATTTACGTTGTTGTTTTTTGCAGATACTGGCAGGACTTGGGCTACTTGATCGTGTACGTAACGGGTCGTCCTGACATGCAGAAGCAGCGCGTGGTGGCCTGGCTCTCTCAGCATAACTTCCCTCACGGCATCGTCTCCTTCTGCGACGGGCTGGTTCACGACCCGCTGCGACACAAGGCCAACTTCCTCAAATGCCTCATCAACGAGGTGAGTCGGGTCGCCGTGAGTCTGAGGCAGCGTTATTATAAAATCCCTGAAGTCTCTAACAGTCGACCTCCCTCTTTGATCAGGCCTACATGAGGATCTTCGCCGCCTACGGCTCCACCAAGGACATCTCTGTGTACTCGTCTATCGGCCTGCCTCCGTCACACATCTACATCGTGGGACGGCCCACCAAGAAGATGCAGCACCAGTGTCAGGTAGGAATAAATCCTGATTTATTTATAACACCCCATCAGACAGTCAAAGCATAGTAGTGTTGTATTATGGAGTCCGTTGATGGTCATGAATATACAGGTTAGTTCGTCAGAATCAACATTTAACCAACTGTTTTTAAACTTTTAAATCTGTCATAATAAAAACAGTGGTAGAAGAAGTATTGTGATCTTTTGCTTAAAGGGACTGTTTGTAACTTCTTACATGTATAAATCATTGCGGGTCGGTGTCTCATGCGCGCTCACGTGTGGCTACGCTGTTCAGACTCAGACTCCAACACAAACTACACGGAAGCACCAAAACCGCAAAGTTATATCTAGTGAAGCCCGTCTGTTAAACAGTGTTGGCCGCGTTGGAGGACGCGGAGGAGACCGTAGCTTTGGTCTCCAGGGGCGGAGTCTCTGCTGTACTCTGCTCCTCTGCCTGCCTTCACTCACACACTGCGCTCGTTCTCTCTCTCTCTCTCCACCTCTCACGTGAACGCGCGCTCACTCCACACTGCAGAAGAGTTAGTTTATCTCTGAGAATATCTAGTGAATGTTCAGTGGACGTTTGTGTAGAAATAACTGCTGCAGCTCCTCCAGACCAACAGAGGTTTCCCGTGTCTTGTGAAGTGACGGAGCTCCGCAGAGAGAAACGTTATTGTCTCCGACCAAAACTCCGGCGTCTCCCCTGTTCCCTCCGGCCGCGGTCGGGAGGCTGAAGCAGGAAAAGCCAACACTAGGATCAGCAGTGATTCATGGAGAGACCTTGATCTGGTCAGCTAACATTACTGCCAAGCAGCTGAAATATAGAGTGATATTGTGGTTTTAGCTGACGTGTGTCTCCTCACTGTGTTGAGCGATGCTCGTTCATGTCTATGTAGAGCGAGGACAAGCGCGAGCAACAGGACGCTGACTTTCGTTGACTTAATGGCCACAGGTGTCGCTGTTAACAAGACATTTCTGATTCTTACAAACAGTCCCTTCAAGTAAAACACCAATGTAAAAACACTCCACTACAAGTAAAAGTCCTGAATTCAAAATCCTACTGTGTTTGAGCTCAGTCCCTGTCAGGGTTTTCTAGCTGTCCACACAGGTTGGTAAACCAAATCTGATTGTCTTTCCGTCTCTTCCAGTTCATCCCGGATGGCTACGCCTCCCACCTGTCCCAGCTGGAGTACAACCAGAGGTCTCGTCCCGCCAAGTCCGCCAGCACCCGCATGGTCCTCCGCAAGGGCAGCTTCGGCCTTGGTGCCACCGGAGGAGAATTCCTCCGCAAGCGCAACCACATCTTCCGCACCATCTCTCAGCAGCCCGGAGCGCCGGGGTCGGCCTCCCCCAGCCAGCCGGGCCGGACCGAGCGAACCCAGAGCCAGTGCGAGGTGGAGCGGGACCGAGTGGTCGGGGCGGCGACCCAGAGGAGCATGAGCATAGCCGCGGGGTGCTGGGGCCGCAGCGGGAGCACCAAGGAGGGCAGCGGAGGGTTACTCGGCCCGAAATAAGGTGCAGAGTGGAGCTGTGGTGCTAAAGGACCCGGTCGGAGCCACCATGATCTCTGGATGAAACGGAGGGTTGGTATTTTAGATATTAAAGGGACAATTGAGGGTTGATGACGGAGGGATCTGTCCAGGAGGAGTGGACTAATCAGGCCATGTGGGATCCAGCGAACAAAAGACAATTCTGTAGCATGACTCTTTTACAGTAACACTTTTATAGGATACATCATTAACTAATAAAAACAACAAGGAAGGATTAAATGAAATATTGTAAGCCTTAAACTAATCTCGTATAACGGGACCCCCACCTCCCCGTCCAAGCATTCACTCTCTCATGAGCTCAGGACAAACTGCAGAGCCAGACTCATCTTCAAACAGTCGAGCACGGGTTCGAGGACAAGTTCACCGGCAGCCATGACAAAGAGCCGGTGACTTTCACTTCTGTTTCTGTCCCACTGTCAGCTGAGCAACAACAACTCTACCCAGAAATCACTGGCAATAAGTAAGTACAGAACACACAGTCAGCTCATCCAAATCACATGGAAGACAACTCACTTACCTCTTGTCGTGTCTCTCCATGCAGATAGTTTGAGGGTTGTTTGTCCAGGATTTTAATCTAGTACAGTATTCAGAGTAATGATGACAGGAAGGCGTACTAAAACCTGGAAATGAGTTAGCATTTTAGCACGTCTGGTTCCCTCGTCTGGAAGTCAAAGGGTTTTTAGATAGATGCCTGAAATAAAGTCTATAAAATATGTCATATAGATACGTAAATATTGGGAATTTTGAAGCTTTTACGTGTCTTTAAAAGGCGGTTTCTAACAAGTGGCTAAATGAGACTACTAAACGTCATCACGCAGACTCGTCATTGGCTTTTTGTCGAGAAAGACCACTTGCGGTGGGCGGATTGGGACGTGGATGGGTCAACAAAAACACAGGGCTTTCAAGTTGGAGACCCGCGTTCGAGACTGATGTTTTGTTTTGCGATGTTTGTCATGTGGATGTTAGCATTTAACTCAAGTACAGCCTCACAAGGCAGAATCTTAGTCTTATTTAAATGTAAATGCACCATAACTGCATTTAGGTGGACCATAAACCACAAACCACAACAGACTGTATAAAATATGGACGTAGTCTCCGTGGCGTCACTCATAGGTTCCTGAAGAGCCGTTGTGAAGCTCAAAGTGGGCGGCTCCAGCCGTCGCCATATTGGCAGTGACGAAAACGCCTAACTCCCAATGAACTTTATGCCTTAATATAATTTAAAAGGGTGAGTCATATTAAAATTCACCCCCATACAGTGGTCATGAACGGGGATATTAGCTATAGAGACCAAAACCGTTTTTGTACCAGGCTGTAAACATGTTTATTTCTGCTGTAAAGTAATTTTAACATGGAGGTTTATGGGGATTACCTCGCTTTTAGAGTCTCTAGTGGTCATTTGAGGAACTGCAGTTTTT
This sequence comes from Sebastiscus tertius, assembly GCA_916701665.1. NCBI lineage: Eukaryota > Metazoa > Chordata > Actinopteri > Perciformes > Sebastidae > Sebastiscus > Sebastiscus tertius. The sequence continues at coordinate 60,270 of CAKAOH010040011.1, forward strand.
CGCACTTCAGCGTTCAGCACCGGAGGTCGCCGCTTAATGGAGACAGAAGTCTTAGAAAGTTGGGCACAAAACCCAAACAGTCTGCGCGGTGCGATACCACCAGAGGTACGTGAGGAAATCTGTGTTTTTGTCGTTTGGGTGAACTGATCCTTTAAACACCTGAGAGCTGGATTTGACATCCTGAAATATATCGTCTCAGAGGTGAAAGTACTTCTTGTCTTCGTCACAGAACAACTTTGTTCCTCACTGATGTATTTAAATACATAATACTAGTTTTCATCCCCCCCGTGTGTGTGTGTTTGAGAGACTCTGTCGTATTTCCCGTTCAGTGTGGCCTCTGGGCCATCCAAGGCCTTAATATCCAACAACTCACTCCACAGATGGAACAGACAGCAGACAAACAGGGCATGCAGCATTAAAGCAACAACTGAAACTCTGTACAGTCCACAGCAACAATCCCTTTATATATTCATCTGCTTGCAATACCTCTGATCCACCTGTTGGTGGCGTTGTGTTCCCCACTTGTGCTGCTGCTGCTGCTGGGACACACTCGGGTGGTGTTTCCCGGCGTTTTGCTCTTCTGGACGGGTGGAAGATGGACGTGGTGTTTCTGCTGAGGAGCCTGTTTCCTGTCAGGCTGGACTCCACGTAGCTTTCACTGAGACTGAGACCTGTAAATCTTTCAGTATTTTTACCAGACGGACTGAAGAATGGGAGAAGAAGTGATTCAGCATGAATGTTGAGAAGACCGGATCGATCCTCATGAGAGCAAACATCACGTTGTTGCTTCTGTCTACTGAACTGTATATTTTCATACGAAGGGGAGGCAGAAGAAGAAGGAGAAGCCACCTCACACCTCCAATCCAAAAACACAAACGTCGTGCACAGAATAGTTTCCAGTGCTGATGCCACCCTCGCTCATTAAAGGATAGGTTCTCAAAATCTGTCTTAAAACAACAGTGAGGTGTCCGTATGAGCAGTGAAACAGTTGCTGCTTGCTGTAATTCATACTGGACATTAAACGTTTCTAATGTGCTTCCAATCTAAGTGATGGGGGACAAAATCCACCTTGATCTGTGCAAAAGCATTCAAAACTTTAAGCTAATATGAAGGATCAGCAGTCTGAGTTAGCCAACTCGTCAATCGATTATAATATGTAATCGTGATTAATAGCATAAAACAATATGCTCCAATCATAACATGGCAAACTGCAGCCCAACAGGTAACAACAGCTGTCAGTGTGTCAGTGTGCTGACTTGACTATGACTTGCCCCAAACTGCATGTGATTATCATAAAGTGGGCATGTCTGTAAAGGGGAGACTCGTGGGTACCCAGAGAACCCATTTACATTCACCGATCTGGAGGTCAGAGGTCAAGGGACTCCTTTGAAAATGGCCATGCCAGTTTTTCCCCGCCAAAATGTATTGTAATTTTGGAGCATTATTTAGCCTCCTAACCATGACATGGCTGGTACCGATGGATTCTTTAGGTTTTCTAGTTTCATATGATACCAGCATCTTCACTCTAACTTTAAAACCGAGCTCACTACAACCTAAAGATCGCAAGTTGTGTTAATGCGTTAAAGAAATTAGTGTCGACTTTGCATTGATGCATTATTATTGCGTTAACTTTGACAGCCCTACTACAGTACTTTCAGTATGAAATTAGATCAATACAACATTTTGGACATATTCCAGTCAGGTTTCAGGGTTTATCACAGCCCTGAGTCAGCTCTGCTAAATGTTAAGAAAGACTTACCGCTGTCTTTAGACTCCGGAAATCATGCTTTTTAAATTCTTGATACTCTCAAACTCAAACATATAGTTGGGGTTTAGAGTAAGACCTTAAATCGTAGCAACATAGATCAGTATCAGTTTTGATTGATAGCTTTTCATCCTCTTCTGCTTCTGTCTCCTGTGGTGTACCCCAAGGCTCCATCCTAGGCCCTATTTTATTTTCATTTTCATTACATGCTTCCACTGGGCTCTGTGTTCTGAAACTTCAACATCCCTTATTATTTCTACGCCGACGATACGCAGCTATACCTCAAAAATGTCTTCAACTAAATGAGAAGTGTTTAGACTAGCGGCGAGTTTCCTCTGTCTTCAAATCTCGGTACACACGCCAACACGCTGTGTTAAATTTGACAAACATACAAACTTTTCATACTAAAAAGACGGACTTTGGAAGATATTCGTTGATTGTTCTTACTCAGAATGTTATTATAGCCTCACATTAGCCTCAGATAAACTTTATTTTTGTGGATTTGTCCTCCATCACTTACTTGATTAGCAAGTAAAACTTGTTTAAATGTTCATACGAGCTCCTGACTATTGTTTTAAGACGGAGCTGAAAATGAACCTCTCCTTTAAACCCATGAAAGCTTTTGGATGTGTGGAGCAGTTGTACCTCTTGTTCTCTTCATTTTACTATGCTGTTGTTTTATTCCCGGCTTCCACTACCACACCAGAGTGTCTGTTTCCACTCTTCTGTGCGAGCAGCAATGTCTTCAACCCACCACGAAAGCCAAAATCATTCTCTAAATACTGTAGTTAATCAACTGTGTAACCTCATTGTTGTTTTTTTGCACTAGTTTACGGTGGAAATATATACTGTAGTTACCATCTCATGTCGCTACATCTGGACACCTCTGTAGTGCATGACACTTTTTGTTCATTTCAGGGTTTACTGTATGTGTGCAGGTACGCACACGTCTGTACATTTTGTCAGGATATGAAAATAATGTAAGTAAATGTGCCAAACAGTTCTAGAGAAGTATTCAGACCAGAGGTTTTCAAAGTGTGACACCTCCATCCTCCTGTTATTATTCTTTTTGGAAGATAATCATGATGTAAACAGGAAGTAAAATATTGCTATGGATTCAGTGAGTTGTACTGTAGACTACAGCTTTTATATTTACATTTCGACAATTAAAAGTATGCCGAATTAGCGATTAGAACTTCTTGTCTGCCATGTACCCATGGACGTTCAAACAACTATCACTGGATTACTTTGATATTGAAGAAAACTTCTCAGGCAAGTTCTGGAGTTATAAGAAGAGCCTTTTTTTCCTCGATTTTCTAAGCAGATTTACAGATGTTAAATTGCGATGGGCATCAGATATATTATATCCTGGGGAAGTGTAAGTCGCACTGAATCTAAAAATATGTGTATCATATCTGTGTGTTTAGATTTGACAGAGTTATGACTCCAAGAAGGAGTACAAATTATTGTAAACGTCCTAAAGTATGAACCTGAAAATGAGCACAATATGGGAGCTTTAACGTTAGGATAGGTCGTCAGGCTGCGACTCTTTTTGCAATTTGTGTGACCTTCTAACATAACCCATTATCTTTCCCCCGGTGGAGGCGTCTCACGGTTTGAAATCCCCTGATTTAGACTGTACCCAACCTTTTATTATAGTAAGAAGGGGAGAAGCTGAGAGCATTACTTACTTCTCTGACTGGATAATTTAACCATGTCTGAGAAAGAAAAAGTGTCTTTGACAGAATACTGAATAATCTCTGAATTGAGAGCAGAGGTCGAGCACGTTGCTGTAATCGTGGACAATAAGCTGTTTTATTTCCCCTTTTAGCCGTTTGGCTGCTGAGTTGAATGTCGGCCGTTTTGGATTCTGAAGCTTCTTCGTGGAGCCGCGGATGTGTCAGTGTACATACTGTAAAGATGTATATGTAGGACTTATATGGTTGAGAGTTATTTATTTACCTAAAGATCATAAATGTTACTCTGGAAAATTTCAGGTGAAATATATTTGAAGATATGTAGCATTTTTATTTGTCATTAAGGCGACGGACCAACGCTTCGGGAAGGCTTTTTGTTTTTTTTACCAGTGCAATATTATTGTTCTAATCACAGCAAACCACTAACTATCACAGCAGGGGCACAATCTACCACAATATACAATCCACACACACCAACCTGCAGAACACTATTTATACCTACTGTTGACCTCTGCTGTCTCTCTTTACAACCGTCAACTGCTGAGCATTTTATAGGACTTACTTAAACGTTTTCAGACTTTTACAAAACCTTTGAAATATAACTGGAAGCTGGTTTTTCAGTCAGCAGCGGGTGCATGAAGAAGTTATAAACCCCATTAAACGAAGCAGCTCTATTTAACAAGCTGTTGTTGCATGTCATCCAGTCAGATTGGAACTACTTAACCTTCATGCTTAACAATAATAGGCCAGTTATGTTGTCCACTATGTCCTCAATGTTTAACGGAATATATATCAAAGCTGATTATATTTGAGAATATTACAATTATTGCCACATTTGGATAGAGACCTACAGAGGTTTATCTTCAGCTCACAGTCCGGTATTAGTTTTATTTATTGACACCCTACAACTAAACTTTTTGTCGTACCACTCTCTAATAAAGCACCCTTTATAAATAGGTTTTAACTAATTAATGGTTAAAGAAATAATTTGACTTTTTGGGAAATACCATAAATTCTACGCAAACCACCTTATTCTTCACTTATTAACATTAATAACTGCAGAATTGATGATTAAAACCCTTTATTGATCACTTATTAACATTAATAACTGCAGATGTGATGATTAAAACACCTTATTCATCACTTATTAACATTAATAACTGCAGATGTGATGATTAAACACCTTATTCATCACTTATTAACATTAATAACTGCAGATGTGATGATTAAAACCCTTTATTGATCACTTATTAACATTAATAACTGCAGATGTGACGATTAAAACCCTTTATTGATCACTTATTAACATTAATAACTGCAAATGTGATGATTAAAAGCCCTTTTTTATCATTTATTTAAAATATGACTGGATTACCAACATTTTAAACACCAATATTAGCAAATAAAAAGGATAAACATTTGCCAAAAGGGATTTTCCACAATCTGCCAATTGAAAATCAGTTTTTATTAATGGTTTATAAGTGACCTATACATGATTTATAAACCATTAATAAAGCCATTACTCACACAACCTATAAGTCATGTTTAACGGGTGCCTTATTATTTAGTTTTATATGATTTATAAGTATTTATAAATCCCAATATGACACTGGATATCATATTTTTAAAATAAAACACTGTGGAACTGTAGGTCTGTGACATATATTAACGTGTCAAAATATATGGTGGCAATAATTCATATATATTTTGGATATATGCAGCGTTTGAAATAGGTTAAAATCTGACATGCTCAAATTATAAAGAATTTCACTTTATTTTAACCCTGTTATTTAGCATTTATAAGCAGTATATAAACACTTAATTAACACATTATAACACACTATAATGTAGTTGTAAGCATCCATAATTGGATTAACTAAACTGTTAATTATAAAGTGTTATAATCCATTAATTATGTGTTAATAAACTGCTTCTAAATGCTAAACAGGGCTTTAAAATAAAGTATTTCCAGTATTTCTCTGTATTCTGTTAGCAGCTGTATACAGATGGCCATAAACTCTTTTTACATGATTAGAAAGTGTTATTCTTTCATTCATGACATTAACAACTACTGATAAATGTGTATTTGATCAACAACGCCAGTCTGTTGTTTTCAGACAGAGGATACAGTAGGTACTGACGTCTCCTAGCTCATAATGTGTTCAGGCAGATCGGGCTGACCTCTGACCTCTGCCCGGGCCACCGGCTCTCTCTACCATTGTCTGTTCTGTGGAATAAATACAATTGGAGGTAACTCAACATGTGTACATGTGGTTTTATTCGGGTCTGTCAGACTGAAATATCTCAGCAAATATTGGTGGATTGTTATGAAATTTTAATACTTTGGTGGTTTTCCTCCAGTGCCACCTGCAGGTTGTGGTTTCTACTGACATATCTTGACAGCAGCTTTGGAGAAATAAATATGGGGTGAAATGCAAAGGGAAAATTGTGCATAAATAAATAAGTAAATGCAAAAATATATACATTTAAAAATAAATATAAAATAAATGCAAATATAAATGAATAAATAATAAAAACTAAAATAAATTAAAATAAATGCAAATATAAATAAATAATAAAAACATAAATAAATAATAAATGCCAAGATAAATAAATAAATAAATAATAATAAAAGCAAAAATAGATAAATTATAAATGTAAAGATACATAAATTAAATAAAAAATTGATAAAAAGAAATACATTCATAAATAAAAGGGAAAATAAAACAAAAGAGTAAATAAATAAGGGAATTAATACAAAGATAAATAAATAAAGAAGCAGCAAATTAAAACAAATATCAATTTATGTCACATTTTATAAATTACTTAATGACTTCATTATTTTTTATATTATCTTTGCTACATTTAATGACACATTTATACATTTATTAAGTATTATTTTATTGTTGGTCATTACATGAATATATAACCTGGTGAGTTATTATTAGTATCATATATATATACATGTATATATATATACATATATACATATATATATTTATATAAATATGTGTATATATACATATATATGTATATATATAATACTAATATATAATAATATAATATTATAATAATATAATATATAATATGAATAAATAAATCTCTCTCTATATACATATATGTATATATGTATATATATATGAAACTATGAATTTCATTATGCTTTACTGTAATTGTTGTGCTCATCATGACAAATAAAAAATTTAACTTGAATGAGTCTTTAATTAATAAATTAAAATTCAAAGTTCAGCAAGAGTCTGCATCTCAACAAACAAACAAACAAACAAAAACTGAGAGTTTATTTGTTTTGCACAATTTAAGACTATACAACATAACAAAAAAATAAATAAATAATATACAGTGCAGGAAGAGGCAAAAAACCCACTGGCCTTGCACCTGTAGACAAGATTAATATAAATAATATGACTACATAATAGTGATAACAAACAATTAGGACAAGATATATAAAAGAGTTTTGAGAGTGAACCCAAAAAGTTGATCAACAAAAACAAAACCAAGTGACCCCTCTTGTCTTGTCACTCATAAACCATCTTCTCCGGAAACAGCGAATCGGTGTTACCTCCCCAATATTCCGGCCTCCAGCCTCCGGCAGGTGTGATGCTGAGTGACACCCGGGGAACAAACCGCGATGGAGCCGGGCTGTTTGACGGTAAATTACCGGAGTGTAAAATAAATAATTTGGTTATAAACGGGTGAATTTACCGGGCTGTTTCTCTGCTGAACGGATCTCCTTCTGGTGAGTTAACGATTCTGGAGTTTAGGCGGGAAAACCATCAGTTCCTCAACGGTCTAAAAGATAATAAACAATTTATGAAATCTCGCGATATTATGGACGTCAGACGTAGGCCCCGAATGGTCCTTGGGCAGTAAGTCTCGCGAGAATTTGTGGACGTTTTAAATATATCATTAAATGTAGTAAAAATGTTAAAAATAAATGTAGTCTTTAATTAATTAAAAAAAAAAAAGTGACATAAATTGATATTTCTGTTTTCATATGCTTCTTTATTTATTTCTTTGTATTAATTCCCCTATTTATTTACTCTTCTGTTTAATTGTCCCTTATTTATGTATTTATTTTGTATTCATTTTTTAATATATTCATGCATTTTTGCATTTCTTTTTTATTTATGTATTTCTTTTTTATTTATATTTCTTTTTAAATGTATGTATTTATTTATGTATTTTTGCATTTATTTATTTACTTATGCACGATTATGCATTTCACTCCTTATTTATTTCCCCAAACTTATTTATTACTGTATTCTTTTCTTTATGCATTTCTGCCTTTTTGTTTGGGGAAATAAATAAGGGGTGAAATGCAAAGTGTAAATCGTGCATAAGTAAATAAATAAATGCATAAATACACACATTTAGAAATAAAAAATAAATTAAAATGAAAAAATAAATAAATAATACATGTGCAAATAAACAAGTAAAATGAAAATGAATAAATCAAATAATTTAGCACTTAAGTTCACATAAATGATTAAAGGTGTCTGTAAAATGTTATGAATATATTAAGCTTTTCTGCAGTAAGAAATACAGCATAATCTTAATATTTTAAAAGTTTTTACAGAATAAATAAAAACAAGTACAGCAACAAGAAGTAGAGTTTCTTTATTTTGGCAAATGAAAAATTACTGTTTCAGTAATTGTTGTATGGAGCACTCTGAAATCAACTGCTTTGTCCTTGATTATAGTGCCCCCATTAGGTCAATTAATGTAATGCAAGGTTAATTTGTGTCTTAAGCTTTCTCTCAATCAAACATATATTACATACAGCATCAACACAAACACACAGTGGCTCATTTTACACACTAACTGCACATGGCCTGCTCACCCCTGAGCTGAAACAAGGGGACGAAACAGGAATAAAATCCTCCAAATATTGCACAAAATGGCAAAAAAGTTGTTTATAAAATTGGCCAAAGTGAGCTAGATAAGCTATGATTTGACTCTATAAAAATGTATTTAAAACAAATAATTATTCACTTTTCTTTTTTTTTTTAAATGAAGCACTTGTGACTTATCACACATACAAAAAACCTTGTAAACACACTTCACAGGAGGATGAAGAGCAACGACGGTCTGCTCTTTGGTTTTACAGATGGACGGATGCATGATGGGAAGCGACGGCAGCCTGTACAGCAAAGAGGTGGAGGAGGAGAGACCAAACGCACAGAAGACAGTAAGTCATAAAATCACAGCCGAGCTGAAGCAGCTCTTGACCTCCTCGGCGGCAGGCCTTCACCTTTCTGAAGTCAATATTACAGTGAGAGATATCGTATGTTTAATGTGTGTCTATAGAGCACGAGGCCTCTTCGGGGTTATCTGTTGGCTAGCTTGCTCCTCTTCCTGGAGAGCAGAACGGAAAGACTTGACTTTATCTGAAAGAAGAGAGAATATCACAGCACAGGTTACACATTTACTCAAGTATTTACTTGAGTATTTTATTCTCATGGCACTTTCTATTAAATTAATCGCACATTTATCTCTTCAAAATGTACCTTAAAGGGAGATTTATCAAGTATTTAATACTCTTATCAACATGGGAGTGGACAAATGTGCTGCTAAATGCAAATGCATGTATATATTTAATACTGTAAATCAATTTTCAACACAAAACAATGACAGATATTGTCCAGAAACCCTCACAGGTACTGCATTAAGCATAAAACAACATGCTTAAATCATAACATGGCAAACTGCAGCCCAACAGGCAACAACAGCTGTCAGTGTGTCAGTGTGCTGACTGGACTATGACTTGCCCCAAACTGCATGTGATGATCATAAAGTGGGCATGTCTGTAAAGGGGAGACTCGTGGGTACCCATAGAACCCATTTACATTCACACATCTGGAGGTCAGAGGTCAAGGGACCCCTTTGAAAATGGACATGACAGTTTTTCCTCAACAAAATTTAGCGCAGGATTGGAGCGTTGTTTAGTGTTCTTCCTGACATGGTATTGTGACATGGTTGGTACCGATGGATTCTTTAGGTTTTCTAGTTTCATATGAGACCAGAATCTTCAATCTAGCTACGACCTAAAAATCGCAAGTTGCGCTAATGCGTTAAAGAAATTAGTGGCGTTAAAAGGAATTTGTGTTAAAGTGTTATTGCATTAAAGGGACTGTTTGTAACTTTTTAAGCGTATAAATGTACCGGGTCGGGACACATGCGCGTTCGCATATGCGCGCTCGCATGTGGCCGGAGCCTCGTCTCCGCTGGCTGCTCTCCTTCACTAAGACGGCGCGTGCGTCCTCGCTGTCTTGCTCCACCTCTAGACGTGAACGTGCGCTCACTCCACACTGCAGAAGAGTTAGTTTAGCTCTGAGAATATCTAGTGAATGTACAGTGGACGTTTGTGCAGAAATAACTGCTGCAGCTCCTCCAGACCAACAGAGGTTTCCCGTGTCTTGTGAAGTGACGGAGCTCCTCAACAAGTAACGTTATCGTCTCGTTACCGACCGGGTGCCGGTGTCTCCCTGCTCTCTCCGGCTGCGGGCGGAGAGAGCAGGGAGACACGCTGCAGAGCCCCGCTGCATCAGCCTGCGCTGAGGCAGGAAAAGCCAACACTAGGATCAGATCTAAATCATGTTCATGGAGAAACCTTGGTCTGGTCAGCTAACATTACTGCCAAGCAGCTGAAATATAGAGTGATATTGTGCTTTTAGTTGACGTGTGTCTCCTCACTGTGTTGAGCGATGCTCGTTCAGGTATATTTAGAGCGAGCAAGCGCGAGCCCGACGCTGACTTTCGTTGATTTCACGGCCACAGGTGTCGCTGTTAACAGGCAATTCTGAATCTTACAAATAGTCCCTTTAACTATGACAGCTCTACAGTAGAATTGAAATACTTTGCACTAAAATGTCAAGATTTTGACTTGAATCCAGCAACAACACTACGAAATGCTGTTATACATTCTGAAAAAAGTGGTTGGGAGTTTAGTTTCTCTTTAAGTTAATCTGGCCTCATTCATGTCAGACTTGTTTCGTGTTGAAAGTAGTAGTAGTAACGTAAACGTGACCGATATGCTTATTCAGATATGAGACCGACGGGTTAAATTGCCGTCAGATTTGAATGGATCTGAAACGTCTGAAAGAGGCTTCAACATTCAGCGACTGGACAGACGATGTTTACCTCTCAGCTCGACGAGGATGTCGATCTTCTGGTCCAGGATTTGTTCTAGTTGAGTTGCGAATGACTCGACGTCGTAGTCCACCTCCTCCGTCATCTCCAGAAGCACCTTCTCGTCTTCCAGCCAGCGGATCGACTCCTGTAAGGACACGCTGCAGTTTAAACTTTATGATGTAAGACATGAAGCTGATGAAGAGGATGAGAATGAACATCTGCCTTAAATTAATGGACGTTAGATGTGGACTACTAGAGGGGATTAATCTGTGTGGAGAGCTGTAACTTTGCATTTCAACATATTTCAGTAATAAATATTTGACCTCCCTTTTGGCAGTGCTACGACCAGGCAGTTTATTATTTTCCTGACCTTGAAATTCACTTTGTCTGTGTGTGTGTGTTAATTTGATGGGAGTTTTATTCAAATTCAAAGTCTGTTTATGGTGATTCTGACAAGAATAAACTAAATACTTGAAGGAAATCAGCCGCAATTACAGAATAATGTTTAAAAATGAACCACTCTCCGTCCTTTAGAGGCATTTAAATTAGCATTAAAAAGCACTGATCTATAAGTGATTGATTTTTGCAGTATCTGCCAGGGTTTGTACATATTTTACGTGATTAAAATAAGTCCCTCTGGCTGTACTGTACCTGGAAAACGGCCCGGTGGTCCTCCAGAACCTGCTCCTCCATCTCCACCAGCTGAGAGACGGCTTCATGGAAGGTGAAGAGCTGCGGGGAAACCTCTTCCTCCTGCAGGGAGAACAGCCATGTTTATTTCAGTGACACTGTGACAGGACAGAGGAATACGTCTACTTCTCCTACACGGTCTATGGGAAAGACGTGGACAAATGTGAACCTGTCCTTTAATTGTTAAATAAAGCGTGTCTGTCTTACGTTCTGTTCACAGAGCAGCTTCAGGTCGTCTCTCTGTGGAGAACTGCCGACTCCCCACTGAGCCTCCAGCACCTCCAGCTGGTTGACGTGTCCCTGACGGATGTCCATCGCTGCTGCCGGGTCCACTGTGAGTTCCTTCACCCTGAAATAACAACATGACTGTTGTAACTGCTGCTCAGGTATCTGATGTAGCACAGTGGGTGGGAGTTGCATGCAATGTGCAGACATGTTGGTGGTGAAAATACTCAATACATGCCAGAGGGAAGAACAAACAATACAGATGGACTCCATGCAGGTTCAACAGAAATGAAGCCTGGATAATAAAAGCAGTTTAACATCAACAAATACTGGAGTGTGGAGGAAACGGTTAATGCAAAATTAATCCCTTTTAATCCCTTTTACTAACTTTAGGATTAAGTGATGTAACAACTTCCATTGTGCATTATTATCCTAAAATATACTGAATATATTTGGTGTTGTACTGTCAGATTGTAGTCAGATCGGTCTTTGGAAATGCAATCTTATTAAGTTTGACTACTTATTCACACAATTGAAATACAATTTTACTCCAAAATACCGTTTATCATTCATTTGATTTATTATTTAAAGGGACTGTTTGTAACTTTTTAAGTGTATAAATGTAGCGGGTCGCCACGCATGCACGCTCGCATATGCGCGTTCGCGTGTGGCCGCTGCCTCTCCTCCTCTGCCTGCCTGCCTTCACTCAGACAGAGCACGCGTTCTCGCTCAGCTTGCTCCACCTCTAGACGTGAACGCGCGCTCACTCCACACTGCAGAAGAGTTAGTGTAGCTCTGAGAATATCTAGTGAATGTTCAGTGGACGTTTGTGCAGAAATAACTGCTGCAGCTCCTCCAGACCAACAGAGGTTTCCCGTGTCTTGTGAAGTGACGGAGCTCCTCAGAGAGAAACGTTATCGTCTCGTTACCGACCGGGTGCCGGTGTCTCCCTGCTCTCTCCGGCTGCGGGCGGAGAGAGCAGCAATTTGTGTGAAATCACATTCAATGGAAGATCACTTTTGTTTTGAAGCCAGTTCTTACACACTCTTACTGTAATGCCTACAGTAGTAGAAACATGTACCGCATCTACCCTGCCGTTACTCAAACAGGAGGAAATAGTGCATTTATTGGGGACTATTAAGCGGCGGATTAATCCACATGTGGTGCTCTAGTGAGTATTACTGGCAGCAGGACGTGTATGAAGGATTGAGTCAGAATAAACTACAGTGTGTGTGTTCATGGTGATGAAGGACGATGTCATCCAGAGACACAGTGAGGCTCACTGATGTGTTTTTAATGGAGAAGAGCTATCAGGCTGTGAAACACAGATTATATATTGATTGCTGGTTTTGGTCTTTTCATGGTTGACGATAAGAACAATATAATAATATAGACCATTAGGGACTGGGACTGAAATCTATTTCTAAGTGATTTGGGGTAACGTCTGAGTGGACAGGAAGCAACAAGAGGTGGTTATTGATGGGTAATGTGGGTGATGTCGTATGCCAGTGTGATGGTAACTTGTTGTGAAGGGAGCTGAGGAGAGAAGTGACGTAGTATAAAGTGATCGTACTCGTAAGAAGGAGAGAGCTCAGAGCGACTCCCTCCACCTCCGCTCTGAGAGAAGGGGATGTCTGAGGGACTTATCCCAAACTCCTTTACTCTGGAAACACGGCAGGAGAGAGACAGGAAACCAAGAAGAAGAAGAAGAGACAGGAGAGGATCGTGTTATGTTGTGAAACTATTCTCACATTCATTTAATTTAAAGCTTTTAAATAATCTGTTGTACCTGTTGGCATATCTCAGCGTGTTCAAGGTGTTTTCACACGACGCCATCCCAGGAGAGATGGTTGCAATCTGTGAAATATTAAGAGATCCATATTTATCATATTTTCAATAATGCATTCGTGAACAGGAGGATAATAGAATAATACACACACAGCTTTGTTCTTGTCTTACCATGCATGTTCTGGAGTTCTCTCCTATGAAGGAGTCTCGCAGCACTTGGGTTAACTTGCTGGCTCTAAACGGAGTGTGAGGTTTGTTTCTGCCCAGCGCTCGAATGCACTCCTGCAGACAGACAGACAGACAGACGGGAACATCATCAGACGCTCTATAGACGAGCAATATCTAAATAAACAGCACATTAATATAATATCTCAAATGTGAGGATTTGCAGCTTTTATCTGTTTTTATATCTTATTAATGGGAGACACTACAGGTGAATAACTAATAGTAAATAATAATAAACTATAACATCTCCAGTTGATTTCTTTTAAGTTTAAGCAAGCCTTTCATTAAACCCAAAGACACGTGTTGCAGCACAATGCCGTCCATCTCAGCCGAGAACGGAGAAATGTCTGGCTGAGTCCTTTCCGAGTCATGTCATGGAGACGAAACCAAGGCAGAGCCCTCGCCACTGTTACTAATGTTGGGCCAAGAGGGAGCGTACGCAGGCTGCATTACGCACAGGCTTCCAGCCGGGCACTGCCGGGAGACACTAGCCTAAAATGCCACCGTTTTGCCACTGTTTAAGATGCTAAGCGTGGACAGAGGTGTGTGTGCGACGTCCACACAAGGCGTAAAAACACATTCATGGATTCCTCATGACGCATTTTTGTCCAAAAAAGCGTGTGTGTGGGAAGCCTCTGATTTTATCAAGTCTGATTTCATAGCCAAACTGTTATGGTCGGACGCTAAATCGTTGCTTTTCCAAAACCTCGTACTGCTATTTTTGAGCGTAACCTTCACATCCTGCCACCCAAACATCCAGCTGACTGTTCAGCCTCTACAGTAAAGATCCTGATGCTCAGGATGTCTGTTAGTACTGAGGAGGAGACCTTTAGCGCCAGCAGACTCTTGTTGATCTCGGCTCCTTCGAGGCGAGTCTGGCGGTCGGCGCTGGACGTGTCCGCCCCTCTCTCGTTCCCCGCCAGGTCGATAAGGGAGAACTTTCCGTGCATCTTCCCCCTCCGACGGAGAATGATCTGGAAGACGGCGTGGCTCCGAGAAGAGTGAGCGTTCGCCGAGGTCTGACCAGAAGTCCTGAAAGAGACGCAGACATATAAAGTTCACCCAGAACAAACTCCTCCTGTCGCTGCTGTTTTATACAAACCATCATCTCCTACCTGCAGCTGTTTCCCACTTCGATGAGTTTGAGGACGTCCTCTGTGCACTTCACCTCCCTCTCCTGCAGCCCCACCACCTGCACCTGCTGCTTCCCGTCCTCCAGGACACGTAACTTGGCTTTGCGGTTTAGCAGGTCAAACACCTTTTAATACAAACACAGACTGGTTCAGTGTTTCAGAAACATGCTCTTCATTCACCGCTAGGCAGGGCGCAGGGCGCAGAGCCTTGCAGAGGCAAAGCGCAGCGCAGGTATGATATGTCATCGAAAAGTGTGCAAGGAAGCTACTTCACTGTTTCTAAGCAACAACAACCGTTGCAGCTGTTATCTCATTGGTTTCGCTTTCAAAGGTCAGCGGCAACTAACTTCAAAGTTTAAATGATTTGAACTTTGACAGCAAAAATTGAGCGATGTGGTTCCTTAACAAAAAACACTTTTTTTTAGTTTTTTCTCGTAAATTCGTGACTTTAATCTCAAAGAATATTCAACTTTATCCTCGTAAATCCTGAGTTTTTTTCTTGGAATATTAACCTGCTTCCCGTAATATATATATCCCTAATACGCCATCGTATTTCACACACAGTGGAGGGGATAAATGAATGAAACGGTGCTGTAAAAGTGATCAAAGATTAATTTATTACTGCTGAAATTGTTGGTTTTGTTGCAGCCAAATCATTACTGTTGAAAAGCTGAATTATCTGCCAAAAAGCTGGAAGGCTGCTTGACGGCATGAGACTAATTAGCATCCAACACGAGGTCAATCAATCTTTAAAAATGCTCAAGCGTTCCCAAATCATCTCCTGGAAACTCCTGACAGTTTCTCCGGAGCTTTCCTGAATATCAGCAGAGATGGGAGTCATTCCCTAAGTTACAAAAGTTGATGAAATACTTTTACGATGAGTGTTTTGGACTGATTTGCTACCCTGAGACACTTGATAATTAAAGGTTTCAGAGGCTTACTGATTGTGTTAAAAGACACTTGCCTTCCCGCTGTAGATCTCAAAAAATGTGGCAAAGATTTGGAGGTCCAACTTCTTATAATTTGGCTTCTTTATCATGAGAAAGACGTCTCTGGCTGCACAAGGAGAGAAACAAAGAGACGTGAGTTCAGTCAAAGCAGTGACCAGCAGTAAAGACAGAGCGGTGCTGTGTGGGAGGAACTAACCCGACAGTGCGTAGATCCCTTTAGAGCAGTCCTGGTTCTTTCCTGAAAAGTCGCCTCCCATCGTCTGAAAGGAGATACGAGTTGAAACGGGAAGAGAGCACTAAAAACATAAACTCCTCGTTAAAAGTTAAAAATCAAAGCACTCACGTGTGTTTTTCCACTTCCTGTTTGTCCGTATGCAAAGCAAGTCGCCATCCCCCGCTCAAAAATGGTCTCAACCAGCGGCTGAGCAGTGAACCTGAGAGAGGAACACAATTTATTCACATGATTATTATAGGGCTGCAACTAATGATTATTTTCATTAATCTGCAGATTATTTATTATCGTTTGGTCTATAAAATATCAGAAAATTGTAAAAAATGTCCATCCCAGTTTCTCAAAGTCCAAGGTGATGTCTTTAAATGTCTTGTTTTGTCAGTCCAAAACCCAAAGATATTCACTTTGATATGATATATAACAAAGAAAAGCAGGTAATCTCCATATTTGAGAGGCTGAAAGCAGCATTTTTACATGAACAATTATTTTAACGATGATCAAAATAGTTGGCTGTTGATTGAATAATCATTGCAGATCTAGATTATTTCAAAATGTCTTATTTATTTAAACGTACAATATGTAGTTTTCTGCCTCTGGGGGGTCTCTCAATCAACACAATAACAACAGAGGTAGTTTGGGGACGTGGTGAAGTAGTGTGGGATCATGGGAGTTGTCTTCATTGCAGTCTGATAACTTAAATATCCAGACGTCAGATGATTAAAATCCTTCATCTGGTTAAAATATAGAGTTAAAAACCACTAAGATTTAAAAAGTGTATTGTAAATATGTGGCTTAAAACTGGATTAAAGTCAATTAATGACAAAGACAACCACAACGATGATGATGCACAGTGGGGATATGACGGAACGGACCGTTACCTTGATTCAAATTATGGATTGTAAATTGTTGGAGATATTCGGATAATGTAAAGTACACAACTCAATAAAGTATATCACATAGGTCTTGCTGTTTTTGGACATTTTAATGCGTAAAAGTTACAAATGAAACCTTCTAATATTGAACGTTTTGGGGTTCCAGAGGAAAACAGATTACCTGTAAACCATCTCATTGGTGGAGTTCTCATCGAAGGCGTAGTCGAATCGGAAGGTCTGGTTCTCCAGGTAGCGGGTCAGGTCCACTTTCTGCTTGGGCTCGTGGACCATCACCACGTCTTTACTGGGGATGGTGATCACATCCAGATCCTTCGTTGTCATCTCTGACGAGACACACGGACAAACACTTTATTTTCTCTCATTAACTGTTACTGAAACTGTTCAGACAGGAAGTGAGGCGAGTTTTGCTTTACTCAACTGAACACTCCTGTTGTATAAAGCTACTCGTACCTTTTTTATTGAGGGGACGTGCACGTACACACACACATATCCGGTGCTCCTCGATCTGAAACATCACAAGTTACAGATAAATATGTTGAAGCCAGATCTACTCCAATGTGTAACACCTGGATGCCTGGTGATTGTGGAGGAAATAATCGTGTTTCCTCTCATCTCTACTCGATTATCTGGACACCTTTTATTAAATGAGACACTTCCTTCTATTAACTGTGTCACAAGTACTTCACACTGGATCTGGAAACAACGTTGTGGCTCTGAACCCGACTCACCAGATCATCATTACTGGTTAGAGGCCGGTAGTCCAGACTGGCTCTGAAGTCTCTGATCATACACATGATTTCATAGTTTGGTAGATTGACGTCCACCTCCTGAAATGGAACAAAAAACAAAAGGATCACATGAAACATGCTCTCAAGAAGCCAATACGTTTTCTGTTTTGTATATTTTACATATCAATTCAGGCAGAGCAGAGAAAAATGTGTGTTTATTCTGAAGCAAATGAAAATCACCTTCTTTATTTGGACATTATAAATGATATTTACACCGTACATATCTACCTGCAACACATGCACGCAAACACGTGGAAGTAAAGAAGTTGAATAGTCAGACATTTATAAGTCCCCCTATCGTTTAAAAACATGTTTCTCCTCTTGTTATTTAACTTTGGTGTTTGAGCTTCACCGTGCAGAATGATGTGTGCTCACCTGTAATCTCAGTTTAAGACGGATGAGAACGATTTTATGACTTTGCAAATACTTTGGAGGCAAATCATGGTCCGATATGAAACTTACACAATATGATGTGGGAATCTGAAACCCCCAGTGTGTATATGTGTGTATGCTGTACTATATGTGTGTATATTGTACTGTATGTGTGTATATTGTACTATATGTGTGTATATTGTACTGTATGTGTGTATATTGTACTGTATGTGTGTATATTGTACTATATGTGTGTATATTGTACTGTATGTGTGTATATTGTACTGTCTGTGTGTATATGTGAGTACATTGTACTGTCTGTGTGTATATGTGAGTACATTGTACTGTCTGTGTGTATACTGTACTGTCTATGTGTATATGTGTGTATATTGTACTGTCTGTGTGTATACTGTACTGTCTGTGTGTATATGTGTGTATATTGTACTGTCTGTGTGTATATGTGTGTATATTGTACTGTCTGTGTGTATATGTGTGTATATTGTACTGTCTGTGTGTATATGTGTGTATATTGTACTGTATGTGTGTATATGTGTGTATATTGTACTGTATGTGTGTATATGTGTGTATATTGTACTGTATGTGTGTGTGCTCCTCACTTGTGCTCTCTTCTCTCTGAGCTCTTGTTGCTGAAGTCGCCTCTTCTCTCGTTTCTCCTGAAGTTTCTCTACTTCCTTCACACAGTTGGATTTCCTCCGTGCTGCAAAGTAGAGAACAAAATAATAACAATACTTGTTAGTAGATGCATTCATTGTTTGGTTTAGGACAGTAAAAATAGATTTATCCTTAGCAGTGATTCTGTTTTGAGTTTTGAATCTGAAGACTTATTTCATTTTATCTCCACAGTCGTGTACATTTATGCTAATTCCAGCAGCCACAGCTGAAAACTAAAACAAGCTCTGTAGTATGAATCTGAGTCCAGCAGCCAAACCAGTGAACGGCTGTGAAAGAGCCTTTGACGCCCTCGCTCTCACAGCTGTGTGGGAGTATGACATCACTGGTTGTGGCCTCTGCAATGTTACCCTCCGCCAGAAAATAACAACACACACAAACACACACACACACACACACACACACACACACTGGGTCTGGAAACTTTAAGTCCATTGGAGATTAGAAAAGTAAAGCTTGTGGACTTGAATAACCTCTGACATGTCTGATCCAGATGGAGAGACTGAGCATTACCGTTCTGCTGCTGGAGCAGCGTCTGGTTGAGGGAAGACTGGGGAGCGATGGCTGGGGGGGGCGGTTCTGCAGGTTGGCTCTGCTGGCTGGGACGGGCCCGGGTGGTTCCCACCGCTGCAGCTGAGGAGCACGAACATGATCACCCAGTTATTATAAAACAGACAAACTTATTTTACCACTTAAATCTACTGTACACCAGTAGATTCATGCAGAGAGGATTGGTTTTAAAGAGAAATTTGCCTTTTTGTTTATTTGTTAAGTTGTCAGCTTGTTTTTGCCTGTAAAGGTATAAAGGCCCTAACACACCAAGCTTGTGGTCGGCCGTCGGACAGTTTGAGGTCGTCAGGCGTCTGTCAACATAGTTTTTGCGGTGTGTCCCGCACCGTCGGCTCTAGTCGGCCCACGTCGGAATTTTTTGCTCCGATTCAGCATGTTGAATCGGCGGTGAGAGAAATCACTCTGATTGGCTGTTCAGCTTAAACGAATCGGTACACGAGAAGAGAAACTGAAGTCAGGGAAGCAAGCCAACGAGTAAAGTCAAGAGGACACACAGAAGGCTCTTCTCATTCTTCATCTTCATCTCATCTGATCGTTCCAACACACAGATGTTTTCACAACGACATGAACATCTGGAATGAACGTCTTCCGGTTTCCCTTTGTCCGTGCTAACTGGCCCGTCGGCTGTCGTCTTCGTAGTGTGTTCGAGTGCTACTTTTTGGCCGAGACAAAGGCGACGTGAGGCGACACACCAGGTGGCCTTCGTCGCTGCTACTTCTCTGATGTCTGTTTGGTGTCTCTGGGCCTTTCAACTCTGGCTAGACTATTGTTTTCAAATGTGTGTTGGGCATTGTTGAGAGAGTTGGATAACGATGAATGGGAGCCCAAAACACCGGCTAAATACTGGCTGATGATACTTTTTTACTTTACTAGCATTGTCTCTTCAAACGCAGTGCTGCTTTGTGAAGATAAAATGGACCATAACATGACATGAAATGTTAAACTCTTGTGGCAATAGCTCACAGTGGGTGTGATTAGCCTCGTTAAAAACTCCAGCCAATCTGGCTACTGTAGTTAAGGGCCAGATTAAGGGTTTTAAAATACCTTCACAGTAACTGAAAACCTCTGATTTAAATCAAACGTACCTCTATTCTCCCGTGGAGGATTCTCAGCTTTAGGTATCGCTGTAATCCGTTTGGTCTGAAAATAAAAACCCAAAAAGACGGCACCTTACAAACCGTTACAGCGTTGAAGGTAGACAGTGGGTGTCTGTCACATGCTCCATCATGTTAGCACAAACTGTCCCGAAAAAATGTCCCTTTAGCAAAGTCAGAACCAAACCTACGCTCTTGACAATAAAGTGACCTAAAGCTGAACAGAAACACATTCTTCTCTTCCAGTCATTAATAATAATCTATAAACATGTCATGTATGATAAAAGGGATTGATAAGTGACGGGAGCAGACCTTTGGGAGTTTGCTGGTTTTAGCAACACTGGAGGGAGGAAGAGGAGTCTCGGGACTCTGTGGGATCTCCTCATCAGGAGCAACATCTGGATTCAGAGCGAAGACACTCTCCAGATCGATCTGAGGCAGAAACAGAGATTATTAATATTATTATAACCTTTATTTAATCAGGTGATCTTACAGATAGAGGAGAGAGTTTTGCTGCTGCATTTGTAGTCTTTTCATGGGAGTTGTAGTTTTATGTCTGAGCTCACAAAGTAAACGTTTGACTTTGTAAAAATCACGAAGGTTTCTTATAGTAACTGCTGCAGTGGAGCAGATTTGTGTTAGAATATGGAAAGTAAACCTCAGGAACAGGCTTTGCTTTTTTCAGAAAGACGGATGAAAGAAATGCTGAGGTTGCATCGAGTTACAGAAGCTGGTGGAACAGACGCTAAGACAGGAAGTTATGTCATGATGACATCTGCTATTCATAGAAGAGGAAACAGAACAGAGATGTATATCAGAACGTACACCCACCGGCCACTTTATTAGGCACACCTGTTCAATTGCTTGTTAACACAAATAGCTAATCAGCCAATCACATGGCAGCAACTCAATGCATTACGTCATCTAGAGGTGGTGAAGACGACTTGCTGAAGTTCAAACCGAGCATCAGAATGGGGAAGAAAGGGGATTGAAGTGACTTTGAACGTGGCATGGTTGTTGGTGCCAGACGGGCTGGTCTGAGTATTAAACTGCTGATCTACTGGGATTTTCACCACAACCATCTCTAGGGTTTACAGAGAA
>CAKAOH010040012.1:0-90611 GCA_916701665.1 Sebastiscus tertius
ACAAATAAACAAATAAACAAAAATGAATTGGGGCCAAAGTTAGCCAAACTGCAAGCTTACCATGAAGCACATTATCAAAGCATGAGACCTCCATAGATTTTAGGAAATATTGAAAATATATATACTGTTTTAGTATATTTATGAGGTTATAATAAAAGCAATGTAGTGTGTCAACTCATTTCAAATAAAATAAACAAATAACAGAGGTTATAAGTTAGGTGACCGATAAAATGTGTCCCTGTTGTTCCAATTAAGGTACCTGTGGGGAGAATAACTGTGTTTGTAAATGAGAGATCGTGCTAATCGTATCTATTTGTGTTCAAGTTCGATGATTTGAGAGTAAGTTTTGCGATATTCTAATTACTATTTTGTAAAAACTTAGACCACCTATCACCTATGTGATATTCGTCAATAATAATAACAAACTAATACACCTTTGCACAAAACATCTGTATAACTCAAAAGGGAGACCTAAAAACGTGTCTTTAAAGCACTTGCATGCCACACTTACCTCTGAGAAGTTGACAGCTAAAGGTATCGTCCCAGCAACATAACATCCCACTAACATCGCCAGAGACAGCAGGCTGATCGAGCTGAAATCGTCCATGACTGCACTTTTCTCTTCAGCTAATTGTCTGCTGAGCTAAAAACCATCAACAACTTCCACCTTATACTTCTTTAACACAGACTTGTATTCGTGCTCGTCGTGTTAGATTACATGCCCTCGACCTGCAGCTGCTGGATAACGATAGTTGTTAAATTAATAAACGTCCCTGTAGCTGGTGCCAGCTGCCAAACATCCACGTTAAACTACCAGAGACGTTGGAGCCTCTTGGCCTCGACAACGGTTGCTATGCTAAGCTATGCTAAGCTAACCTAAGCTAAGCTTCGGTAACTAACTGCCCTCAGCTCTTAATATTCACAATATGAGGAATCCTGACACCTTAACGTTCACTTGTTCACTTGTAAGAACCCGTTACCCTGCATCGTTTCCTCAAGATTCAACTGTTAATAATAATATTGCAACTTCCCGACTCGGTTAGCAGCTAGCTAGAGAGCTAGAGAAACTAGCTAACGGAACATCCGGTTGTTTGGTGCTACAACAAAGAAGTGCTTCCGGGTCACAATTCACCTGCCACGTATTTGCGTGACGCGCTGCAGGATGACAGACCAGACCAGACAGGAGGAAGCACTATTAAACAATTATGCAACATTTTTCCCTGAAACCTGTTTTAATTTGTTTATATATATATATATATATATATATATATATGTACTCCTGTTTTTTTTATTTATTTATTTGATTGATTTTACGTAATTGTTCTTTAATCTTATTTTATAGTTATATGTATTTGTTTTGTACCACTCATCTGTTATGTATGTGCTGCGTCTAAATACCTGAATTCTTTGTATTTTATCATCTTGTCAATAAAAAAAAGACAGGAGAAAGTAAAATGACTAATATTATTTTTGAGTTTTGATATTTGGAAAATGTTCATGGTTAATTAATTCCACAGTTTTATTATGTATTGTATATGTTTTGTGATAATTTTTTAAGTCATATGTCCCAGAGTTTCTCTTCATGGTGATTTCTAAAATTTTAGTTTTTATTAATTTATGTATTTTTAATTTTAAATAATATTAAATACACTTTTGCACAAAACAAAACTCAAAGGGAGACCATCACAGTTTAGAAGTTAAGTGACAAATAAAATATAATATTTACTTTTATTTTGGTACAGTGTCCCTGTTGTTCCAATTAACGAACCTGTGGGGAGAACAATTGTGTTTGTAAATGAGAGATCATGCAAATCGTATCTATTTGTGTTCAAGTTTGATGATTTGAGAGTAAGTTTTGCGATATTATAATTACCATTTTGTAAAAACTTAGACCACCTATTTTGGGGAGTGCAAAAAACAAAAAATTAGGAGGAATATAACAAAGAAAAACATACTTTCTCAAGTATATTTGCATTTAAAACCCACAAAAATGAAATTGTTAGAAAACACGTTAAAAAATATTTTCTAAAAAAGCATATTTATTAGTTCACACAATGGAGCAGTGCCTCAACATGACAACAGTAAATCAAAGCAGAATGAGTCCAACGTGTTGGAGAACAGACGGGTGAATTGCAACTGTCTTTTGCCTCAACAGCATCAACAAAGGAAAAAAATACAACCAAAGTTTTTATCATGCAGTATGTTTGTGCAAACCCTTTCTGTTCACAGCTCAGACTGTCGCTTCCAAACACACACACACGCACACACACACACACATACAAGGCAGCAGCTCCTTGCTGATGGAATGGAGGGTGTATGGGCACGTTTACAGTCTGCTGGACCAGAAAACTGTCGCTAGCAGAACTGTGATTTAAGGAAGTCAGACAGAGAGACACACGTGTTCTTCATTTCACCAGTCCGATCTTCTTTGCTTCTGTTTCATATATCAACAGCCTCCACATTTTTACTATGAAGACTTCTGCTTCTTCATCAAGAACCTAAAAACAAACAGGTTGGTTAGACAAACTTTATATTAAACAGCTCAATAAATATATACAATGAATCTGACTTTTCACATGAAAGTTACATGGATTACTTGGGACCAAATGTTTAACAATGTATCAGGCTTAAGCTGCTTCACTGTAAATAGAGTGCTCCAGTGACAACGTATTTTTGTAGGCCAAACAGGAAGTTAGCATCACCCTGGTTGGGTTTTGAATTATTGCAGAAAATAAGCTTTGTGGCAAACAAACGTTTGTTACTGACACGTTTTGTTCCGTAAGATAATCTTCACAAATGACACACTTTTGACTTTTGAAGTTGCCAGAAGTACAAAGTTAAAGTTAGGCTATAGAGTAGTTCAAAACATGAAGAGGCATCTTTTTTGCACCATCTCTGTTGCCTTCCTGCTAGAGACGAATTGAGGATTACTACATGATGAGCATTAACGAGACAGACCAAAGGAAACACAGGCTTAATGTGGACAGTAGGCCAAAACAGAGCTCTCAAACTAGTCAGTGTGACACACTTAATGGCCACACTGATGTGTGCTGTCAACATAACAACTAACAACAATCACCATTTTCTTTTGATCTAGTCAAATGACAAATGGCAATCAGTTCAATGTCCGTACTACTCCTATTCTACTCCTATGGGACCAGCCAAGCATGCCTTACTTCTACCACTGTCATGGTTCTTGACATCCCCCTAAGGGCAGCTTGAGTCGATGCACTTGAGCACATTTTTACACTGCCCAAAGTAAAAATGTAAAATAACATAAATTAATTTATTGGTTATTATATTTTGCCAGCTTGTTTTTTTTTTAGTATAAATCAACAATATGCCAAATAAGGAAAAGTATGAATTGAAATTAAGCCCAACAAACAAACAAACACTTTGTGATTCAACTTACCATAGCAACATCATCAAGAATACCCTGAGGGGTGCTGTGTGCCATCACCTGGGGAGCAAAGAAATACCACTCTGTTAGAATGAGCAGCAAGACACACACAAATAATAAATAAATAAAAATCAATGATTATTACTAATGAATATATTCAGGAACTTTCATATATTTCGTGGGAACCAACATTTTAAAATTACATAAAATAATCACAAACCTTTGAACAGACAAAATCAACCAGCGTAGGTTCCTCCTCGCCAATGTATTCAATAATCTTCTTATTGATCCACGGTTTAATGCGGCGGTCCATCAGAGTCTAAAGAAAGAACGATCAGAACAACACAGGGCCTCATTTTCTATTATTGCTCATGTTATGACACCAAATAAGCCACTGAGTCATTAAATCAATTAATGTAGCTGAGGAACTCAACTCTACTATACTTTCTTTGACCTTTTGAACATTGTAAAATGTTAATAAAATTGTTGCAAACTAAACTGCCAGAGGCTCCCTACCGAGTCGACCATGGTCCAGTCCAGAGGGTAGGAGAAGAGCTCCGGCCTGGCCGTGGGGATCTTCTCAATAAGGCTCTTTATGTGCTTGCGTTTCTCCTCCGTGTTAATGCTGCCTTTGGCCCCTGGAATTTCCGCCCCATCCAGCCCCAGACTCTTGTCGTCATCACCGTAGTCCAGCGGAACCAGTTTCCTTTTGCGAGGCTGCTCATCGGCCTCCTCGTCATCAAACTTGTTGAAGACACTTTCAACGGTCGCCAGCTTCTTTCGCTTTCCGACGTTAAGTTGGCTGGGACTGTTGGTGGCACCTGGAGAAGAGAAGAAACACTAGTTACTTCTAGCACAAAGCAGCTAAAGAAATGGATCCCTCTGTGTCCTTAGTTGGCTACTATCCTCACCCAGTTTGAGACTGAGACCAATCTTGGGCCGATGCTCCTCTGGAGGTTGGACCTCAGGTGTGTTTTCGCCGGGAATGATGATGCCGCAGGGAGATTCGTTGCCGGGTGTGTTTGGAGTCGCGTTCCCACTGGCAGACGACACCGAGGGAGCAGTGGTGATTGGTCGCATGATGGGTTTGAGTTGCGGCTTGGCCTCTTGTGAGTCCTCACCATCGTGGTAGTCGTCCTCCTCCCCTTCCTCTACATCATCATCATCATCATCATCCGAACGCTGCGGGGGGGCTCGAGGCATCGGCTCCGCAGGCCTTCCTGAGCCTCTCTTCTCCCGCTCCCGCTCCCGATCCTTGTGAGCCTTCTCGTGGTGCACTTCCTCCTCGGGTTCAAGCTTCAGAGGAGGCTGCCGTCTGCGCTCTGCCTCCTCCTCCATCTACACAGATACACATGACACGTGAACAATGACCTCACATTCTGGTGCACTTTTCATTTATGTGTCAGGAATCAATATTTGGTGACTGCTGGCATTTTAATAATAGATGGATTAACAGGAGACAGAAAACAAGGAAACTCTTCAACAGAAAAGCTGAAGTTTACTATCTGTGCCTTTATTTCTACGAGAGCTGCAACGATTAGTCGACTTATCGATTAGTTGATCGACAGAAAAATAATCGTTACAGTAATTTTTTATGCAAAAAATACTGTTTTCAGCCTCTCAAATATGGAGATTTTGGACATTTTATAAACCAAACGATTAATTGATTAATCTAAATAATAATCTGTAGATTGATTGATAGTTGCAGCCTTATTTTCTACATAACAAAAAATGATCACACAAACACAATGCAAGACAGATTAAAGACCAAAATCCTTCGTGCCACAGTTCCCGGTAGGGCTGTCAGGATTTTCCCTACACATGGCCAAAAGAAGTCACGATAACAATATCATCGCAATATCTATTGAAAATTTGAATAAGGTCAAATTCATCTTCAACTTTGTTTATTGTGCATTTTGTCTCCTTTTTTTGGCAAGTGTCTGAATTTACACTGACACACACTGACAATCAAAATGTTCAGTGGTGTAAACCAATTTATTTACTAGACTTGTGGAGGATACTTTGTGTTTGTTTCAGTTTTTTTGTCGAACTTTTGATTAAATTATTTGAAACAGAAAGCCAAATCACTCCGTATTATGATCTCTCTTTTCATCCAGCAGTTAGTGGTGCAAAGGTTCAACAAGCCCATGTTTGTATTGCGTTTTATGGGTCAAGGTTTCAGTTTGTTTTGCACATTAGGGAGAAGAAAAACATGACCATTTCTAATGTGTTTGAACTCCAAAATCTATAAATAAATAGACTGATTGATAGTAATAAATGCTGTTTCTATATTATATGAAGCCATAACACAGATTTTATACTGTACATGAAATAAGGCAGACTACTTAATGGTAAAGAAGGCGTATATTCAGACAATTGCCTCTTCTATGTCTCTGGCACCACATCAAATAATTAGCAGGCCTGTATTTAATAGTGATGTAATGGTTCAAGAAGCCCACGGTTCGGTTTATACATCATTAAACGTTTTGTTGCTTTACGGTTCAGTTTTGCATCCCTCGTTGTGCAATCTGTATTCTCCAGGAGAAATCTGGTTCCACCTGATTTTCCCCTTCCAGTTTCTGTTTTACATGACAGTTAAGATATCAGCTTACTGCAGAAGGCCGAGTGTAACCGGGTTACTAAAGTGTATATAAAGGGAATGACTGACACACCCTCTGCAGCTCAGCATCAGGGTCAGGGTGACCTTCAGCCAGAAGCCTCTGTCTGATTTCCTCCAGCTCCTCTTTCTCTCTCTTCCGGTCTCGCTCGTCCAATTCTGTCTCCTTTTCTCGGTCACGAAGTCGCTTCTGCAAAGCGCTGCCCCTGAGAATGAGAATGAGAATGACAAGTCAAGTCATGACAAATGCAAAAAGTGAAAGTGTGTACCTCACATTTCTAAATGTGCATTAAGATATTAACCTGTAGTATTTTGGGTCGTCTCTGTCGTCGTCATAATCTTCAAGGAATTCTTTCAGCCTTTTGGCTTCTTTCATCTGAATTTAAACACAGTAACAATTACAATTTTATATATTATATATATCTATTACAAATTGTCTAAAACAATAGAAATAATTATTTGCTAGCAGTTTGATATGGTGTGGTATGCATTCATGTAAACCGTTTCACGACGCCTCTCGTCCTCCCGCTCCGTTTCTTTGCTGTAGTCACGAGACTTCTTCCTCTCCCGGATCTCCCAGTTTTTGAGGCGCTTTAAAAAGAAAAATAATTCCACCATCACTGACATGTCGGACACTGACTGTCTTTAAATTAATTTCTTTATGGGCAGTTATTTAAACGTATGTAAATGTGAAATAACGAGAGATAATATACGTACTTCTTGGTAAGCCGCCTCCTTGTCTCTAAGCCTCCTCTCGAGTCTCCTCCGTTCGTACACGTCCTCCTCATCTTCTTCACGGTCTCGTTTTTTATCGTCTCTAGTCCTCTCTCTGCAGAAGACAATTTAATTAGTCAAACACCAGCAGCAATCCCTCATCTTAAAGTAGATAATGTAAAGAATGTAACACAAGAGTCAAGCACTTATTTCATTTGTAGACCGTCTGGTTGATTTGACTTTAGCCAGCACCAACTGCCAAAAGCAGAGCTGTATTTTACTGCAGTGGTTTCATTATTTCATATTTGCACGCTTGTTTTCCTTGTAACATTCAAGCACTTTCACTGTACCTAAACCAAAAATATCCAGAACATAGCGTTAAAATTCAACATTTAAAATTAAGAATTTTCCAACCTTTCACAACTTTGTACAAATCCTGTATCTGCTCCACCTAATCATCTATTTAGTAGCTGTTCTGGAGCTTTCAATGATATAAAAAAGAGTGAAAGCTCCAGAACGGCTACTAAAATACACCTCGAGGGGAGATTGTTTTGTCAATTATCTTTATGAAGATTATCAAACATGTTTTTATTAGACTATGTCAGGGGAAAGTCGATTGAAATGTATGTCCATATTTTGACGCTGTATGGCTCTGTTGATTTGTATGACATTATATTGAAAGATGTTCCTAAAGGTTTGTCCCCCCCCTAATTTATGTCAATGGGGTTGCTTTATAAGCTTCACAAAGGTAGGATTGTACTGTTGCTGTACTGGATGTGGCTTTGGATATAGATACATGCACCTAATAAACTACCAACTGCTCCAGACTCATCAATGTCCACATCAGCGATTCAATATTCAACACATAAATCAATTTGAAGCAATTAACAGATACTATACTAAAGATCGGAGGCTCTCGTCAGACCAATACGTAGAAATGCATGTCATAACTTAATCAAAATTGTTCTAGTGTGTACAGTAGCTATTGTGATTTTGTATTGTGTGTAATTATAGCCCCTCTACTAGGCTAGTCAGCGTAGTGGTTTTGTACACCAGGACATATTCAGTCAAAATGAGCCATGTGCTTTGACTTGCATTACAAAGACAACTGAGCATCAAGTGTGACATCACAGGCCTCCCACTGACCTCGATCTGCTGCGATCTTCACTGACGTCTCGACTCCTCTCCCTCTCACGCTCCCTCTCTCGCTCCTTCGTCCTCTCCCGTTCACGATCTCTCTCCCGTTCACGGTCGCGATCTCGGTCTCTTTCCCGTTCCTTGTCCCTCTCTCTCTCCCTTTCCTTCTCTTTCTCGCGGTCACGGCGCTCCCTCTCACGCTCCCGCTCTTTGTCCCTCTCTCTCCTTTCCCTCTCGATCTCCAGTCGCTCCTTTTCTTTCTTTCCTTTTTCCTCCTCAAGTTTCTGCAGGAGCCCAACAGGAAGAAAAGGGAAACCATATGTTACTAGATTCTCAATACAGAAAAGATCATACTAAAATACATAAATACATCATCACGATACTGAATATGATTTGACTCCCTTGGCCAGACATGCTCACATACTGCCATGACTCATTGCCTTGGAGAGGCTGGCTGCTGCAAGTGAGGAAGTCCTCTTAGTGGTGTTTCCTCCAGGAAGAGTGGTCCGCTGTTTGAGCAGGTTTAATGCAGATACTGCTCAATTCAGGACACACTTACTTAAAACCATAAATTACAGGTCAATCTTGAAAACACCTACAAATTTAAGGTAATCTGTGTTTAAGGAAGGAGTTACGGCGGGAGAAGAAGTTAAAACCATCAACCATTAAAACTTTTCTGGTGTTTTGGCAGCACTTTTTAGCTCTAAACATTTACATTATTGTATGTTCGTTACATCAAAGTTCCTGTCCTGGCTCCAGTATCCAGCCCTCCCTTCATCCCATACACTAATATTGAATTTTTTTCCCACATATGTAACAGGTCAACTCGACCTCTGTCCTCTACAGTGATCTGAGATTATTCTCTGATGTAATAAGAGGCCATTCCATTAAAAACTCAGCTGTAGGCGAATACATACTGGTGATAGCCATATCCGCCTACTTTCCAAATCAATGTGCATTCAGGCAAATGCTGAAAAGGAATAGATTTGATCTGATGCAAGAGATTCTGTAGGTTAAAATGCAAAATGTTTGACATGAAGTTTAGTTATACAACAGCATCACCATGCAAATATGGTGTAAGTGGTACACATTAATGCTTTATGCACTCAGCTTTACAGGATTCATTGGGTTTAATTCAAAGTGAGTCTACTCATGCTACACTTAAAAGTATTCAACAAGTGCTTAGTCAGCTTTGAACCATTAGGTCAACAAGTTCTAACTTTACACTTTAAGATCACCACCATATAATGCCCTGGTTTGGTCTTACCTATGGGTGCCAAGTGGATTAAAACAAGCCCAAAGCTTAACATGGCAAATGGCCCAACTAAGTGAATTACATAATCAGCTCTCATGTGTTTTCTGCACGGTCATCTGAGATGTAAAGGGAGCAATGCCAGACTGCAATGTAAGTTCTCCCCTGCAACAGCGTGGGAGTTCTGTATGTAGTAGTGACAGACGGGAACTGGGAGTACACATTGTATTGAGGAAGTTTGTTTTTTATATTCAAATTGTAATCTTCTGTGGTAAATAATTGTAATACACGTAGACACAGATTTTTTTTTACAGCATAAAATACTTAAAAGTCAGAAATGGGGGGAATGATACTGCTAATTATGCTGGAAAAAAATATTCAGATATTCAGATATTCTGTATATAGATACCTCTTGAAAAAAATTTAAATTTCCAATAGTAATTATCAATATATTTATGCCAGTTTATCTGGAATGCACTCTAAATATCTAATAAACACTGACCATTTGTCTGCTTTCTAACCAGTTGACATAAAAATCATGGCATTTTCTACAGACCGTTTTGGAGCTACAGGTGTGCAACTCACAGGTGATGAACTACGGTTTCAGCGCCTCTCTGCCCCTACACATCCTACAGGCTACGTGTGGGAGGAAAAGCAGGTCATGTGTAAAGTCAAAATAATCAGGAAAAAAACGTCCAAACGATACCTGTGAAGCAGTTTATCTAAATACAGTTCATCCACATAAATAAATAACATCAACTTAAATTCATGTCAGATACTGTATTCCATTTTGCCACAAGGAAATTAGTGAAACAGTCTTACCTGCAGGTTGTCTTCTGGTGTCTCTTTGGCCTCTCCGACCCAATAAATAATATAAAAAAGCTCAACCGAGTCAGGCCCACAGTTCAAACAGTCCTCTAACTGATTTAACAAATGTCTAGTTGTGCTGTTGGATATGTGGGTCTGACAGCTGTTAAGTGATAAACAAAAATAAAAAGGAGGAA
Organism: Sebastiscus tertius; assembly: GCA_916701665.1. NCBI lineage: Eukaryota > Metazoa > Chordata > Actinopteri > Perciformes > Sebastidae > Sebastiscus > Sebastiscus tertius. The sequence goes on from CAKAOH010040012.1 coordinate 10,125, forward strand.
AGGATGGAGGAACTACCTGTTCTACATGAGCTATATGTTCTACACTGTAATTTAGCTATACTTGATTCAAATGACCATTTGTAAACCATGCTTTGCATTTTTCAGCCAATCCGGAGGGAGGGTTTTTACACACTTCACAGTACCTTACAAGTTGTCAGTTAACCATCTCGCTTTCATTGCATCGTCCCGTTTTCTATCTTATTTCCATCCTACAACTTACCTCTTATCCTAAAATTCCATTTATGGAAAAATGCTGATTTTGGGGGTAGTTTGGAACGCACTAACATTTCAGACATTGTCACAGAGGTGGGCTGTACTAAGTTGCAAGCCAATTAAGTTGTCAACCTCCTACCTCATGTTTCTTACTGCATGTCTGACAAACAATGTAAGGTGGTCGCGCACATCCTAAACCGTAGTAGGCCGGTACTGGACCGGTAGAAGACAGCAATGAAAAACATAGAAGAAGGTCCGCACACAGTGTGCAGACCTTCTTCTATGTTTTTTCTTATATATTCTGATATTATATATTACTCATATATTTCATTTATTTCCTTGTTTAACTAAAGGGGTGGGGGTGGAGTCACTAAGACAGAACAGAAGAAAGAAAAAGTGCTTGAAAATAAAATTAGAGAAGAAATAAAAACAAGGACTTACCTTATATGTCTTCAGACCACAGAGTGCTGTGGAGAGGCGCTCCCTGCTTTAGTAATACTACAGGCTGCAGTTGAAACTACTGCAGTGGTTAGGCTCATTCAGTCTGTGTGTGTTCTTCAAACACATTATTTATCATCTGAGAACCTGCAGAGGTTCACTGAGCTGCCCCTCCTTCTTAAAACTGCTAACATCACTAGCAATTTGTGCATTCCAGTTCCCGCATCAGTACCACTTTCTTTCCCCGAGTCCACATGTGAATAGAAATGATGGGAGTGAACCGAGAGCCAGTTGCCCCTCTGCAAACCCTCCAGAAGGGAGCGCCCAACATGAGTAAAGAAGAAATGAAAGATCATACTTACATCCTATCCTCGCAACTTTTTCCAAAGCTGAGATTCTGAGATTCATCTTGCTCTAGTCACCAAATGAACTCTACCACATTGGTGGGGTTTAATCAATAGATTAGCTTTAGATGGAATTTAACATTGTGTCCATGCACTCTGTGTGATGACTTTAGCTTGTGCAGAGCTAAAACGTTTAGTCTCAAATCAGTATTATGAATAATAATAATAACTCTTGCCCAATTTGGAAACACTGACAGATACTATAAGGCCATCTATGAGTGGTTGATGTAGTATTTGAACACTTTAAGCCTTAAATAGATATTATAAACTCTTTGAATCAACATCTGCTACTTTCTATTCCTTTAATGTTTGGATTTTACTAACTAATCTATATATTAACACACTACCTCATTACTATAGTTGACAGTAACAGAACTGCCTTATAGAGTAATTACCTCCATAAATTATATAAACTGCAGCTCCACTTTCTGTTGAGGGATGTATAATTACAAATGTGAAGGATTTGTTCTCCAAAACCTAAATAATTATTAGAGTAATAACAGCAGTTTGATACATTACCTTGTGTGTGTCCCGGAATTTACTGATCTCTCTGGAAATCAAGTCTCTTTTGTCATCCTCCATCTCCATGGCATTGATATCCTCCTTACACAGAAGAGAGAAAGACAAGAAAGAAAAACACTAAGTACTCAGCGGTTCATATAAAAAAAGCTACAAATCACACAACATCTTAATTATGCAAACAATACCTCCTCTTTCTTCTCTTTCCGTTTCTTGTTGCGAGGTTGACTGTCAGGGTCCTGCGAGGGAGCATTGAGCTCACTTGCATACTCTCGGATGAGGACTTCTATTGCCCCTTTCACAACCTGGTCCCGACGCAGGGTTTCTTCATCAAGAACCTCCTCCTCATCGTCGTCCCCGTTCTTTGACCCACCACTGGCTCCCTATATGATACAGACAGAAAAATGGGAGAAACAAACTTATAAACCCAGTTTAACAAAAGCATCATTGTAACAGAGATGTTTATCTTTTACTCAGAAGGTGAACAGCATACCCCATTGGCACTCCTCTTCTTGGCCTTCCACTCATCTAGCTGGGCCTTGGTTTTGGCATCTACCTTCACCAACAGCTTCTTGTCACCCAAGAGCAACTCGTGCAGAAGTCTGAGGGCTCGCAGTGTGGATTCAGGCTCCTTATACTCACAGAACCCAAATGCTTTCAGGAGAGGAGAGATAGAGATAGAAAGTTAGTTCCACAGGCTTAAAAAAAATAACAAACCTGATAACTTCAGCAGTGAAAAAATATGGAATTTGAAAAATAATTTGATTCTGCATTCAATTTCAAAGAATCTCTTTCTGTAAATTGGTGCCAAAAAGGCTTTCAAAGCTGTAAAAAGTACAGTGGGGTGAATATTTTCTAATAGGTTTACAGTGACTCTCTAAATGTAGTATCTGGTACAGTAACATGCATTCACATCAAGAGAAGATGGTTTAAATGTGTTGTGCTCTTTTTACCTTGAAGTTTCCCAGAGGCACCTTGGACCCTTTTCCAACTTAGAACAATACCACATTTCTATGATGAAAACAGAAAACAGGAATTATTTAATTTCACATTAGAGATGCTAATGTTTAATTATTGATCAGTTAATCCCTGATAAGAAAGTTAGCACAGCAGTATTGCCTTTTATGTAGGTATTTAAACGTTTTTCTGTAATATTGGTTTGAAGCATTACAAGGTGCTGCATACAAATCAGGCGTTGCGGCGATAAGCGCAGGGTTGTGCCGCAGTGCGAGAGTGTCACTTATTAGTGGCCCATTTACCCCGAGTGAGTGCACAGAAAGTAATGTCCTTGTTCCCTCAAAAGTTGATTCTGATTCAACTTTTCGCTGCAAGTCACTGCTTTTTTTTTCGGCATCCCCTGCTGTCCCCACCGCCACAGCTTAAACGCACTACCCACATTCAAATGAATGGGAGGACCGGCATTTTCGCTGCAACACCTGATTTTGTGTGAATGCAGAGTTTGTACAAACTGCAATAAGTGTCTGTCACCTGAGACTCTTGCTGCCTATTATTTCACCATTCACTCTTATATTTTCTGAATAAGAACAGGTGGAGTGGGTACACTGTCAACTCACCGCTAGAAGCTGTCTGACCAACATGTCAGATGCCTTTTCAGAGATGTTCCCTACAAATACCGTGGTGGTGGGGCCACCACTGTCGTCGGTGTCCTTGACTCTGATGGTCGGCTCCTTCTTTGGAAGCATCGGCTTATGTGCTACAGCAACGGCGGTCGGGACAAGAACCTGCAACATCGAATTACATTTTAGGTATTCAAGTGTTTTTACTGTTGCTCTGGATGAGAGTAACAATAAAAGAAACAAAGGAAAAAATACAAATATTACAAGAATCAGACAAGGGTCAGTTTAACTGTCTTGGTTAAGCAGCAGACTTGCCAAAATCAAACTGTATGCTAAACTGATAATGTGCAAGGATTATATATTTAATAGCAGGTCATGCATAACAGCTGATGCTTCAATTTGCAGTAGGAACTCCTGTTTCCAACTCACTGTGTTGGTGGGGGTCACGACACCCATATGAACCGGGATCATGGGAGTACCTGAAAATAGAAACAAAACACAACAACCAAATCATGTATTGAGACATACAACTACAGAAAATTATATATTGTTTTGTGTGTGATTACCCAAGGCAATAACAAACCAGATTTACCAAACAAACGCTGGCAAATGTCTTGCTATTTGTTTATGTAATAAGTAAATAGCAGATCACTAACCTTTGGGGTTTATTTTGTTTTTCAAAGGCAGTATCTTGAATAACTTTCAGAGATATTCTATTGTTGTTAACTGGTGTTTATGTCACCAGCTAAGTCGAAACTGGGAAATCTGATTACTTTTGATGAATTTAAAACATTAATGAAAGACCTAGAAGCAGAGTCAATCGGGAGCTGTCTGTGTTTCTGAATATTTTCACTTTAACGTTGGCTTCAAACACTTGATTCAAATGTTTTTTTGTATGATATTATGCTATGTATTTATTTTGCATTTGTTTTATGTGGTGGCATCTGAAACTTTAATATACACTCACCAGACACTTTATTAGGTACAAGGTGTACCTAATAAAGTGTCCGGTGCTAGTACCGGGTGGTCTTCTGCTGCTGTAGCCCATCTGCTTCAAGGTTGGACGTATTGTGCGTTCAGAGATGGTATTCTGCATACCTTGGTTGTAACGAGTGGTTATTCAAGTTACTGTTGCCTTTCTATCATCTCCAACCGCTCTGCCCATTCTCCTCTGACCTCTGACATCAACAAGGCATTTTCGTCCACACAACAGCCGCTCACTGGATATTTTCTCTTTTTCGGACCATTCTCTGTAAACCCTAGAGATGGTTGTGCATGAAAATCCCAGTAGATCAGCAGTTTTTTAAATACTCAGATACTCAATACTCAGCCCTGGCACCAACAACCATGCCACGTTCAAAGTCACTTAAATCCCCTTTCTTCCCCATTCTGATGCTCGGTTTGAACTTCAGCAAGTCGCCTTCACCACGTCTAGATGCCTAAATGCATTGAGTTACTGCCATGTGATTGGCTGATTAGCTACTTGTGTTAACAAGCAATTGAACAGGTGTGCCTAATAAAGTGGCCGGTGAGTGTATGTTTAAATGCTGCTGTCTCTCTTGCAAAAGAGATTCTTAATCTCAATGAGTACTACCTGGTTAAATAAAGGTTATATAAATAAAATAAAAATAAATGTCTGACAACAAAGTAAAATGTGAGCCCAGTAGACACAGTTTTGTTACAGAAATGTCACCTTGCTTCTGGCTCTGTCTCTCTCTCACAGAGCTGGTCTGAGTTTTGGCAATGCAAGAAAACAAACAGGAACTCCTGTGTGTGTTGAAACTAAAAATCACACCACCAGAGGCTGGTTTACAAAACACACAGCTGTTACTGCTGATGTGAGGTGTTTCAACAACGTTACCTGGCGGGACAGTGGGGCCAAATCCCGCAAACTGAGGAGGTGGGATCCTGGGAGGTAACTGCGGGATGCCAAGCTGCTGGCGGTTGAGAGGAGGAGGGTAGGACATCCTGAACTATACAGGAACCTATAGAGGAAAGAGAGGATATTCAACTATTAAACACTGTTGACGTCTTCAGGGTTAACCTGGGTTAATGTCAAGTTTATCATAGTATTACATCTCTAACATGGAGAACATAGCTGACTGGATAACGTCACAAACTACCCAGGTGTGACACCTGCTCAGTGGAGAAGTGGAGCTTCATCCACGTTTAACGTTAACTAGCCACATTAGCGCTCCAGCTAGCTAGCTAGCTCATACTGTGTGTGGCCTTTGCTAGTTCACGTTAGCTGCAGCGGTCATGTGTGAATTTACTCACCTGCAATAACGTGTAAAATAAAACCAAGTGTCTACTAATACTGTGGGTTATCCGAGTAAAAGCCCATTAAATACGGTTAACGGAAAACACGTCACGCTAATGTTTAGCGTTATAATGATCACCGGCGCGCAGAGAGAGAAACCCTCTGGATACAAATAACTGGGACCTATTCTCCCCGAACTGCATCATGGGATAGCACGGGATCTAAAGTGGCTTTGTGGCCCTAAATTCAGTCTCTCAGGCAGTCACTCACTTTTTTTCTAAATTATATATATATATATACATACATATATATGTATATACATACATATATACACACATATATATATACATATACTATATATATATACATATATACACATATATACATATATATACACATATACATATATATATACACATATATACACATATATACACACATATATATATATATATATACACATATATACATACATATATATACATATATACATATGTATATATATATATATATAAATAAATTAGTTAAAGCTGCAGTGGGTAGAAATGGAGCAAATATGATTATATAAAGTTATTTTTATAAAAACGTCACTATATCCTGACAGTAGTGTATGAGACAGGTAATCTGAAAAAAATGATGTTCCTCTGTGTCCTCCGGTGTCCTCCGGGTTCCTCCGGTGTCCGGTGTCCTCTGGTGTCCTCCGGTGTCCTCCGGGTTCCTCCAGTGTCCAGTGGCTTCCAGTGCTCCTTGAGGGAAAAAAACCCCCGGAGATTTCAAGAATAAAGTCATAACTTTACAAGATAAAAGTCGTAATATAATGAGAATAAAGTCATAACTTTACGAGAAAAAAAGAAAATAACGTGTAAAATTACTACTTTATAATATTATGACTTTGATTCTCGAAATCTCAGATTTATTTATTTTTTCCTCAATGTGGTCCTAATACTCTGACGTACCTTCATACCATAGACCTACAACAATGATAAATAAAAATTAAAATGTAAACAAAAAACAGCTATTAATTTCCACAAATTAAAAAAAAAAAATCCACAGGAAGCCACTCCTCCGGAAATCCTCCGGAGCCACAGGTTGCAGACCCCTGGTGCTCATCCATGGGGAAAAGTTTTGCCTGACAGACTGTAATCAGGGCACGTAAATCCCTTTTCCTCATATTAAATTCTCGGTATTCTCGATTTTCCAACGCTTGGTGGCGCCAAATTCATTTAGACTATGCTGTATTTTACCTTCTTGATGTGTGCACTGTGTACATAGTACTGTATGTGCTGTATGTGTATACCTCGTTTTCCAGGCGTTGACTGCGTGATAACCAAGGTGGGTTGATTACGTCAGCAGACAAACACTTGTTGTGGGTTGGGTGTCGCCCAGCAACCAGAGTTCCAGTTCACGTTCTAGAACTCTATATGACAAGTGTTATTATGTTATTTTAGTCTTTGCATTTCCTTTTCATAAATGTAAACATTCCAACCGTGTCCCAGTGCATTTCCTGTTACGGTGTTTGTGAATGACTGACAGGAGGAAACAGGGACTCCAGCTGTTGCAAGCAAGAAACCTGCCTATATCTATTTCACTGGATTACATTTCCGTTAAAACGTTGTATGCATTTACAACTGTGAAATAGGCTGCATAAACAACATATTTCTATCACTCTGTTTTAGATATTGTATCTGTGTTTTTGTTTGGTCTATTGTGTATATTTTTTTTGCAAGAATATCTATAGCCAGTATTGTTTTATGACAGAATAAAACCAAACCATGAGTAAGATTTAACATAAAAAAATAAGATGAATATGGATTTCAACAGACAATGAAGTCGACAGTGGTGAAATGTAATAATAACCTACATTTACGCACATAATAGGCTGTAATAGCCAATTGATGTGGGCTACTTTAATTGAGTGTTTCCATTCTATGTTTTGTTTATTTGAAAATTCATTTTAAAAGGACACTTACAACACCAAATTTACACGCACAGTTAAAAAAAAAACATCAAGGATAACACAAAAAGTCAGTTTATTTCCAATGTGGCTCCACTAAATTTATCTGACAGCTGTGGTGAGAAATTACTTGCAGACTAAGATGCAGATGACCTTATATAAACTACCAAGTTTCTATAGTAGTTGAAATTAGCTGTACCTCCACCAGATAGATATTAAACCCTACTTACACATTCAGTAATAATAAAAACATGTATACAAATATAATAACCGTAACAATAATAATAAGTAGCCTTCTTTTACTTTTGATTAGTTAAGTACCCTATAATTTGCTGATAATTTGCTTTAATTACATTCAAAATTAATTAATTAAAATAATATTATATTTTAAAAAATTAATTAAAATATTTTGAATGTAAAAGTTTTACTAAGTTTGAATAGGGCCACTTCTTTGACTCTAGAAGACACCTTAGGCTATATATATGGAAATATGTAGCTTAGAGATAATTATGTGTTTTCATCTTGACATGAAATTCGATAGGCTGTGTCTTTTTTTGTTGACAAACATTCAGGTCAATGTCAGGTCAAATTGTCTAATGTAAACAACAAGCCAAGGCTGTACATTCCGCTTGGCTGCGTCTCTGGAAATTTCCACGTCGATGAAACTGCAGTCTGCAGTATAGAGCTGGCTGGCTTCACAACAAACATGTCAGGAAAAAAAAGCAAAAAGCACCTGACCCACATCAGTGCACTGGCCACGCCCACGGAGCGAACCCACTTATTTCGCCGTCTCCTATTGGCTGCTCCAAAGGTGTGTCATTCGGCCTGACGTCACATTCTAAATATGACACATGGACGCGCTGCAAATAAATAGGCTTCAGAGTTTATTATAAGGTCATAAACGCTTATCATCATCAGCGATAAGTTCGAAATAGTACATGTTTCTAAGAAAAAAATAAGTTGTGATAATGTTATCTATTCTTCTGAGTCCTCTTAGTCACCAGCTCATGAATATTAAGTAGATTTAGGGACCAATAAGAGCAGCCTCCTGCAGCAACGCGGCCACATTCAGCAGCATCCACTTCCACCAGCGCAACATCTCACAGCGCTTTCATCAGACTCTTTGGTCGGGATCGGATCGACTTAGACTGAGACGTTTTTTTTTTTGTTGAAATAAATTAAATAAAAATGGCTTTAAGAGGACCTCTATTCCGTCTTCTCAGGACTCAACTCGGCCATACGTGCCAACAAAGCAGAGCTCACTCCGTGGCTATACTGGGAGCTCCTTTCTCAAGAGGACAGGTATAAGAACATCTTTTTGTCATTTTTAAAAAAAAAATCTTTATTTTTCATCTTCAGCACTGAATTTTAACTAATTTCTGTGGGTTTTTTTTCCGATAACAGAAACGTGGAGGTGTGGAGCATGGACCTAAAGCCATCAGAGATGCGGGGCTCATCGACAGGCTCTCCGGTTTAGGTAGGTGAGGAAACCGGGGAGATTATTAAAGGAGCAGTCGGTATGTTAGGAGCAGTCGGTGCGTTATGCAACAGTGGATGGGTGTGACCTGAAGGGTTCGTCCAGGAAAGCTTTATACACTGGAATTAACTTGTCAGCCAGTTGGTTACATCACCGGAAGACTGTAAATATAAACATCAGACATGTAGCCTTGGAAGAGAACAAAGTGATCTCTGCGTAAAGCTGGTTCAAAGACTTTTTCAAGATCATTTCACAGACATATAGGAAGCTATTATAATAGTATTATACATCACTCGCAAGGAGATTCAAAGCAGAATAGGCACAATATAAGAATAGCCTCACTGAAGTCATAATGATGAAAATCCTTGTCGAAGTATGCAATAAAATCCTACTATTTTTAATATTTTTGTAAGGAGATTCAAAGCAGAATAGGCAAAGAATAGCCTCACTAAAACCATAATGATGTAAATCCTTGTCGAATATGTGATAAATCCTACTTTTCAACATCCTTTCACCAACATAGGAAGCTATTATAATAGTATTATAATAGGCTATAGATACATCACAAACATACCTGTTTTTTTGTATATTTTTGCAAGGAGATTCAAAGCAGATATAACCACAATATAAGAATATCCTCACTGAAGTCATTATGATGAAAATCCTTGTCAAAGTATGCAATAAAATCCTACTTTTAAAGATCCTTTCACCAACATAGGAAGCTATTATAATTGTATTATAATAGGCTATAGATACATCACAAACATGCCTGTTTTTTGTATATTTTACAAGGAGATTCAAAGCAGAATAGGCACAATATAAGAATAGCCTCACTGAAATGATGTAAATCCTTGTCGAATATGTGATAAAATCCTACTTTTCAAGATCCTTTCACCAACATAGGAAGCTATTATAATAGTATTATACATCACAAACTGTTCTTTTGTATATTTCTGAAAAGAGATTCAAAGCAGAGTAGGCACAATGTAAGAATAGCCTCACTGAAATCATTATGATGTAAATCCTTGTCGAATACACAATCAAATCCTACTTTTTAAGATCCTTTCACCGACATAGGAAGCTATTATAATAGTATAATAATAGGCTATAGATAAATCACAAACATGCCTGTTTTTTGTATATTTTTACAAGGAGATTCAAAGAAGAACAGGCACTATGTAAGAATGATGTATGAATCCATGTCGAAGTAATGGCGCATACAAACTCGTGATAAAGCTTCATTCAGTCCCCCACTAAAGCAAGGACAAGAATACCATACAGTAGACCCACCACAGGGTCACTGTGTGTGGGACAACACACATTAGAGGACACTGATGATTTCTTTTTCCACTCTGGTTGCCACATGTCTGGTCTAGACATTCTTACCCCTGGCACGTGTCGGAAGGAGGCAGGAAGCGGATAGGCTGCTGAGGTATTTCCAGTGTGTCGTCACTGCAGACAGACAGACTCTCTCCCCCCCCCCTCCATAACAACGCTTTTTTTCCTCTCTTTCATCCGGCACCCTGGTGGCTGTTTCATAAGCTAAAAGGGGGGGAGTGCTGCTGCTTTGAAAATGAAAGAGGACACCTCAGGCGGAAAGAATCTGTTATATATTTCAGCGCTGCATTTCAATGAGGTTTCATTGAGTGTAAAAGTCCACGCCTACCTGCATAACAAAGGAGATTTAGGAGAGCCGGTGATGTGTCTCAGGAATGACCTACAGCAACGGTCACAGAAAGGGAAACTGTAAAGGACACTTAGTCACTATAAAGGGAATTAGTTTTCACATCAAGGACTCCTAAACTGACACAAATTAAACTCCATTTGATAAGATTTTATCCCATCTGATGTGATTTTTGCTTATAGATGTTTTATTACAGAAAGTGTATGAAACACCTGACCAAAATAGTCATACTCTCTGTCATTGTGTTACTTATGGATGGAATTATAGTAGGGCTGTCAATCGATTAAAATAGTTAATGGCGATTAATCACACATTTGTTATCTGTTCGAAATGTACCTTAAAGGGAGATTTGTCAGGTATTACATACTCTTATCAACATTAGAGTGAGCAAATATGCTGCTTTATGCAACTATATATATATATATATATATATGTATTATTGGAAATCAATTACATTGTCCAGAAACCCTCACAAGTACTGCATTTAGCATAAAAAATATGCTCAAGTCATAACATGACGAACTCAAGGCCAAAAAGGCAACAACAGCTGTCAGTGTGTCAGTTTGCTGACTTCACTATGACTTGTCAAAAACTTGTGACTATGACTTGTCCCAAACTGCAAACCCAAATGTGATTATCAAGATATGTGAATGAAAATGAGAACCCATTTTCATTCACATATCTTGAGGTCAGAGGTCAAGGGACTCCTTGGAAAATGGTCATAATACTTCCTTCTTCAAAACGGTTTATTGTGCTGTATTTGTGGTGCAAGAGTGGAGTAGTAGGTGGGGATTTTTTACAATGACTCAAGCTGTAGTTTTAGTTCTAGTTTCATATGATGCCAGTATCTTCACTCGATAAATGATACCCTTTTTGCTGGGGACCCCCTGGAAACCTCTCAAGGACCCCTGGGGGTCCCTGGACCACACTTTGAAACCCACTGGCCTAGGATACTCTATGTGTAGTCCAGACACAGTGGTACAAAATAAGTATTTGATACAATACGTTTTTGACTTGCTATTTGTATTATGTTTCATGGTAATTATTCTTAATTAATATTTTTTAAATTTGATGATGATAAATGCCCATTACAAGTAGGGATGTTAGAAAATATCGACACATATTGTTTTGTGATACTGTATTGATTCTCAAAAACACTATTGATTTTGACAAATGCACTGTGATAAATGCAAATGTAGATCACACTATTGCATAAAAAAGTGAACTTTTGTTTTTACTCCGATTTTATGCATATTGGTGTATTCTTTATACTATGACAAAAAAAATCGTAATATAGTGCCTTGCTTACAGTATTGTAATATATCGTAATATATTGAATCATAATATGTATTTTATCGCCAGATTCTTGCCAATACACAGCCCTAATTACAAGTTAACCCAAAGTAGTGTCTTTACATTACACGTTAATAAAAACGTTGTCTGGATTATTTTACAAAATAGTATACTTATACTATAAGCAAAGGAAAACTACCACAACCTAAGAGAAGGTCACTATGTACTGGAAGAGTTCGGGGATGCCTGTTGACTCCACAGACTATTTAACCTGGCTACCATATGTATGATGAGGTTACTATAAATACACTCACTATAGAGTATACCGCAGTCTAAATATATAAATCTATTATAATTATACACCCCGGACACCTCCTCATTATAGAAAATTACAGTAATTATCAGCTTTGTGCAACTCTTCACACAATGGATCATCAAGGTGTGACAGTTACAGTAAGGACAATAGTAGTTCCTGTGTTGCAGCCAATTAAAGAGAACCTATTATGTGCATTCCAATACTCATACTACTCTACTGATTAGTATGCCAGGAAAAGATTATGTCCCAAGTATGCAAAAAAATACCACTGCATCCATTCACATTTTGCACTATGCAAGCCAGCATGCATGTTCTTGATTTTTTTAAACTTCTTTTAGGATAGGAAATTACTAAATCTTAGTTAGGGGTCATTTTAGCCTGCCATACAATATACGTGTATATACAGTACCGATATATAGCACTTATGTTAATGTGTTGAGGCAAGTTGAGCCAAATTTTATTAAAAGTTACAAGAAAGATTTGTAAAATTACTGCAGCCTGCAATTATATGGTTTCATATAGAATATCCATATAATAAAAAAAAACGTAAAGTTTAAAAACAAAAGGTCTGAGAAAAGTCCTTAGTCTGCTGAGGTTGAAAGCAACGAGTTGGCAAGGAGTCAGTCTCCTGGAAGCCTGAAGTCAACTTGGCAGCAGTGAAAAAAAGATACAGCTGCCATGTCACTAGCTGACCCGACGTAGGAAACCAAACCCTTACCGAACTAAATACTCTCAGGGTCGGTCAGTGTGTCCCAACTGTCTCAGTAAAAATCGAACACATAATCAAACGAGTACAAGTACAGTACAAATAGCAGCTATGCCGCATTGCGCAGTAAACAGAAGCAGCCTTTAGCTCCAACAGTTTTCCTCCCCCTCACTGTCAGACCAGCTGAGTCAGTACCACATTTTTAAAAAACTTTTAAAAACCCACGTATATAGGGTGCCGTTTTTATAAGTTTGTTGCTTGCAAATCCTTTGGTTTTATTTGTCTTTTAATTCTATTTTGTTTGTTACATTGCTTTTATTGTTGAGTATCTGCTTCCGTTTTATAAACTGTATGCTTTCATGCTGCGTACTATTATGCATTTTTTAGTATTAACTGTAAAGCACTTTGGAACTGCTGTTTTGAAAATGGCTTTATAAATAAAGTTTATTTATTTTTTAATATTATAAATATATAATAATACATTTAAATATGAATTGTCCTGCAATACGTGCACACTGTTGCATCAAGACAAGGGCTATTCCTGTCCTGTCTACGAATGGTAATGAACCACATTGGTTCTCCTTAGATCAGCAGAGCAACACTACACTACCGTGAAGGATCACATTGCCAGATGAACCCCGAATATGGCAGATCACATCACTTGTTTACTTCGCCATCCGTGTACTAAACCAAGTGGAAATTTTTCAGTCTTAAACTGCTGCAGCTATCTAGTGCAGGGCAACCCAGTGGCTGAAACCTGAGCTGACGTGGGAAATGGGAACCGGTGGAAAGTGCCCTGTCACTAATGTTCCACTGGCTTTGAATGAATCAGCCTCTTCAGACTGCAAAGGTAGACAGATGTGTGTTATGTCGTGCTACAGAAGCTACAGATTATTTAAGCTTTACAACTGAAACTGGCATCTACAATCTTCACAACAAGAAACAAATGTTTCTTGAAAGTAGACAACAGGGCAGTGTCCTAACAATTGAACAGATTGTCCAAAACCAACAGATTGCAAGTTCCTTCATTGCAACAGCCAATCCTTCCATCAACAGACAGATGTCCTGGTGTAAAACTCTGAACTCTTGCTCAGTCAGAGTGACTCAGCTAAATGCCTTGAAAGCATTAAGAGCTTTAATTGATGGCAGCTTCTTCTCGTTCTCAGACTACTCTGTCCACGACTTTGGCGACCTCAACTTCCACCACCATGAGAAGGATGAACCCTACATGGATGTAAAGTTCCCTCGCACTGTGGGTGGAGCAAATAAGATGGTGTCTGGCGCAGTGAGCAGAGCAGTCGGCGCTGGGCACACCCTGGTCATGCTGGGAGGTGATCACAGGTAATTATGTGATAAAACATAATGTGTTGTTTGGGAACAGAACATGCCCTGAAATCCTGCTGTAAACAACTAGTACAGTATGTGTTAATGCTCCTGTGCGAGGATACTCTCATCCTCTTAATTTCACTGATGTAAACACCAGATACTTATAAGACTCCCCTTCTCGTTTCATAGCCTTGCTATTGGATCAGTGGCAGGCCATGCCCGGCAGTGTCCTGACCTGTGTCTCATCTGGGTTGATGCTCATGCAGATATAAACACGCCCATGACTTCTCCAACAGGAAACATCCATGGCCAGCCTGTGGCGTTCATGCTCAAAGAGCTGCAAGACAAGGTGAGGAGAAATATTAGGCTTAACTTAAATAAAGCATAGACTGGATCTCCTGCATTTCAGAGATAATTTGACTTGTTTTGATTAAAAGGTGTAGCATCTAAAGTGCAGCCTGATGTAAAAAAAAAAAAAGTTTGTTCGCGTCGGGCCGAACAACGCCCCATAGCTGTTATTCAGTCACAACAACATATCACACGGCCTGTCGTAAGAAATTGCTCAATGAAAACAACACTGACTCAAAACTTCCTCTTATGCAAACTTTCACAGATTACGTGATTATGAGCACAGACATGTCAATGCGCTGCACCCCTACTCTGTAAGAGTAGGTCACGCGGAACGAAAGAGATGTTTTAAAAAAACAACGAATAAAAGGATTGGATTAGTATTGACACGCCAACCATAACCGTTGTATGAACTGTCATATATCACCCAATGGTAGACGTTTTTCTGTCCCTACATACAAATATATTCAACTTAAAATTATCTCTATCTGTCCACCACAGATGCCAAATATCCCAGGGTTCTCCTGGTTGAAGCCGTTCCTCTCCTCGAGGGACTTGGTGTACATCGGACTGAGAGATGTTGACCCCGGAGAGTAGTAAGTACATACTATCACATTCAAAACCTTTATCGTATGTGGCTGATATGAACTCAATTCTCCATGTAAGCACTGTGAAAATAGTTCTTGATGTTTTCTGATTTTGTTTTATAACAGCCACATCCTGAAGAACCTGGGTATCCAGTACTTCACCATGAGGGATATCGACAGACTAGGCATCCAAAGGGTCATGGAAGTCACTCTTGACCATCTTCTGTCAAGGTATCAAACATGATTGTATGATTATCTTTAAATGTTTAAAGAGGACCCATTATGCTCTTGTGCTTTTCCCTTTCCTTTAGTGTGTTATATAGTTTATTGTGCATGCAAAAGGTCTGCAAAGTTACAAAGACCAAAGTCCATGCCCAAAGGAGTTACTCTCCCCCACAGAAACACTGCTCTTGAACTGCCTGAAACGCCTTGCTTCAAGTTCTGCCTTTTCTTCCGTAACGTGGTGATGTCACCAAGTAACACATTCGCATAATACCTGCCTAGTGGCTAGTTAGAAGCTGAAACAGAGCGTTTCAGACAGAGGGTGAAAAGAGGTGCTGCAGCACAGCCGGCCAACATAAAAGCATGTAAACACGTTCTAGTTGAAATATAAGTATGCACCCGGAAATGAGCATACTACGTCGTCTTTAACTTTTACTAAAAGTCACATTTTTGCTCATGTCTGAGTTGAAGTTAACCACAAATTCACACTTTAATTGTCTCACCTTCTTGAACAGAAAACAGCGACCGATCCACTTGAGCTTTGACATCGATGCATTCGACCCGTCTCTGGCTCCAGCCACAGGAACACCGGTGAACGGAGGTTTGACCTACAGAGAGGGAATCTACATCACAGAGGAAATCCACAACACAGGTACAGATGACTACAAATATGGTGGAAACATCCTGTAAAGACAGCTTCATATGCCCTTATTTTGTTTTTCTGTCCTTAAAGGGCTCTTATTGTCAAATATCTAACTTGTGAATGATGTGCAGGTCTGCTGTCGGCCATGGACCTGGTAGAAGTAAACCCAGTGCTGGGCGCCAACCCTGAAGCCGTGGAGTCCACCGCCTCTTTAGCGGTCGATGTCATCGCATCGTCTCTGGGACAGACGAGAGAAGGCGCTCCCGTGTCCATCGACGAGATTCCCTCTGCGAAGGACGACACAGAGCAGCTTCGCCTCTGAGAGCATGAAGCAAGGCTATGAACTTTATCAGCATCCTCCCTGAGCATTCCGCAATTCTGAATACAAGACTGTAAGGACTGAATCAAATAGTAGCTCAAGGTTTAGTCTTTATCTCTTTGCTGTTTAGTGTTACGTTTCACGAAGAAAACTAAATTGTGTCCAATTTCATAGAACTACAAAAAGGCTTTACCGATTTGGGGAGAAAAGTTCACATTAATAATGCTGACACAAAAGCCTTTGACATAATTTCGTTACACTTATTGATGGAAATACTGTTCTCTTAAACAGCAATACTAACTTATTTTTCTCCTGTATGTTATAAGTTAAGCGTTAGAGGACACAGCTGCCACATATTTATTATGCGTTTGGTTTACAAGAGAAGGAACCTGCCTCAGAGGTATGATGAACCAGGTCTGACTTAGTTTGAAGTCCACAGTCTAATGTGGACTCTCAAAATGGTTTTGTGGCTGTGCCAGTTACTAATAACTAGTAATGATGTGTTTGCACTTTTGGACCAGCTATGGTTACTGTATTTTCTTTAGAGTTTACTTTTGTATTTTCACAATGAACCTACCAGTACATGTAGTAGAATTAGTGTGTTTAAATGCTTACTGACTACATCAGTATTAATTGATTTGAAAAATATTAATATCCATCTTTCATTCAAATGCTGGTAAAAAAAAAAGATATTTGGATAATTACGCTTGAACTGATCCAATGCTTGACTTGATGTGGCCACTAAACGACTATTGTCCTTGTAACAAAGAGTTTATATTTTGGTCTTCCATAAATGTGATTACATTTTTTGTTCATGTGCACAGGTGTCTTATTTCCTCCATAGTTAATTTCATTTTATTCTAAAGGCATATAGCTAAACAAAGTAAACTGAGGCTGATGGGAATGCCAGTAGTTCTGCAAGTATACGATCATAAACCAGAGTTAGAGAAATAAAAATTTGACCTGATGGTGGCGCTAGATGAAAAATCTGATTATCACCAAATTTGTTACAATTTCTCCTGAAGGGAACATAACTGTACCAAATTTCATAGCAATCCATCCAATAGTTGTTGAGCCATTTCACTTAAAAAAACACAAATATTAACGTCATGGTGGTGCTAGCATTAAAGTAAGAGGATCAGCTAAGTCATCAGGATTCATCCTCAGGGGGGCAATGAATATCTGTTCAAATTTCATGGCAATCCATTCAATAGTTGTTGAGATATTTCAGTGTTTACCAAAGCGGTGGATCAACCAACACTACTATCTGTAGAGCCATGGTGCTAGCATGGCTGAAAAATGGTTATGTCTAGAAGGTAACCCACAAGTTGCGAAAACGTGCGAAAACCAGTCATGGTCAATGCCTAACCTTAACCATTCGAGGTCAATGCCTAACCTTAACTAGTCGAGGTCAATGCCCAACCTTAACCATTCGAGGTCAACCTATCACGGTCTGTCGTGAGAAATTGCTCAGTAGAAACTACAACACTGACTCAAAACCTCCTCTTATGCAAACTTGGACAGATTATAAGATCATGATCATAGACATGTCAAGGCTCCGCACCCCGACTATGTAAGAGCAAGACATGCAGAACGAAAGAGATGTTTTAAAAATAAACAAAACAAAAAACGGATTGGATTCATATTGACACACCAACCATAACCTTTGTATGAACTGTCATATATCACCCAATGGTGGATGTTATTTTCCTGTCCCTGCATACAAATATATTCCACTTTACATTATCTCTATCTGTCCACAACAGATGCCAAATATCCCAGGGTTCTCTTGGTCCTTAACCTTAACCATTCGAGGTCAATGCCTAACCTTAACCATCTCGCGTGAGTTTTGCAACTTGTGGGTTACCTTCTAGACACAACCCTGAAAAGTTATCAATCAATCAATATGCAGATACATGAAAGAAATAATGACCAAAGTTTGGACTAGTATAAATTGTTATGAGTATTGCTGGCATCATAGTTACATCAATGATTAGTTGCACTTATATTACATACAATATTACATAATTTGCATGTGGTTATACAACCATAGTATTTACTGTTAGTACTTTGTAACAGCAAAAACGTTATGCTTTTTGCAAAGTTTTTTAAGGGAACGTGAAGGCAATGTTTCAGATAAAAGTTTAAAAAAAAAGAAATTTGCTATTTCCTTCTACCCCAACCCCCACTCTCCACCTGATCCACAAAAGCAGGTCACCAAACATGTTTTCGTACTTGGCATCACACGAGGAAGGCATGATATCTATGCAGAAGAAAAACACTGTGGCAGATGTGCCTCTTCAAGAACACAGCACTAAAAATAACTTTATCACCTATTATCTGAGAATTAATTCCATAGTAACGGGTGCTGTTTACCCAGCACCAACCTGGCCCGGTCTGGGGTTTCAGCCTGTAACACATTTTGATGACGTCAGCTCCACAGCGGATGTTTTTCTAACTTTGGCCGTTCCTGGAAATATCAGATACAATGCAAACTGAGGTTAAAGATTAGCTTTAATGATGTGACTGTCAAATAAGGAATACTGAAGCTTATTTCTAACAGTGATTTTTGTATTATACAGTGATTAGACATCATCATCATCATCAGACATTATTAACTGTTAAGAACATTGCATGTATTAAGAGTTTCCACCCAATTTTCCATTCACATCTCTTGACAAATTTGGCCTCAGGTCTCAGAATTGGAAAAATTAGCTAAATACAACCATTTGGATACTGGGAATGGTGACACAACAAAAACAGATTCAACTGGTGCCATTTTGTCAAATACTGTTTTTTTAGTATTTTACATACAATGGCACAATACAATTGTTTTAATAATAAAGTGTCCCAATCTGAGAATTTATAAACCTCCCAGAACTGCTGCGCCCATATCTGTCAGTAACATTTCACAAGTACATTCACCGGAGGATCTATACATGTTGATCGTAGTCTTGAATAAATCCTTACAGAGAATCATCTCTGGGGTCTGTAGCAGCCAGCACACAAGTCCAGAAAATCATCCTGCAGGGCTTCAATGGTATTTTAACAGTTTGATAAAACAGTGCAAATGTCAGGTCACAGTTTGTGCGTGGAGTTTCTGTGAGTTTGGTCCATTCACAGGTTCAACAACAATGAACTTGCCCATGGACAGAATCCCCTCTCAGTAAAGGTTCACTTTAAGATCGAACCATCTCATTGTCCTTATTTACTCACAGAAACAGTTGGCTGAATACAGCAGAGGAACATTATTGCTACTGGATAGTCAGTGGAGACAGATGTCGAGAGTCTGGGTTCGCCCTGGATCCAGAACTTAAGAAGATTTTCGGAAGAACTTCAGATAAACCACAGCACCTAGGATGGCCAACTCCATTAAAATGATGACACCTAATAGCAACTTGTTCGTCACCAGCCTACAAGACAAAAAAGAAGAAAGTCAACAATAAACAGAGGGTCATTGTTCCAAAAACATATTTCATGAAGTTCCAACTGCTGCAATAATTAAATCGATTAGTTGTCAACTATTAAATTAATCGCCAACTATTTTGGTAATTGATTAATCGGTTTGAGTAATTTTCTAATAAAAAAAAAGTTTAAATTCTCTGATTCCAGCTTCTTAAATGTGAATATTTTCTGGTCTCTTTACTCCTCTATGACAGTAAACTGAATATCTTTGAGTTGAGGACAAAACAAGACATTTGAGGATGTCATCTTGGGCTTTGGGAAACGCTGATTGACATTTTTCACTGACATTTTCTGACATTTATAGACCAAACAACTAATCGATTAATCAAGGGAATAATCAACAGATTAATGGACAATAAAAAAAACAAATAATTGTTAAAAGCAGCTCTAGATTTGTCGATCGACAGAAAATTAATCTGCAACTACTTTGAAAATCGATTAACCATTTTACTTGTTTTTGAACAAAAATAACAAATATTTGCTGGTTCCAGTTTCTCAGATGTGACGATTTGATGCTGTTCTTTGTCATTCATGATTGTGAATTGAATATCTTTGGGTTTTGAACTGTTTGAAGATAAAATTGCACTAGGCATTTATGACTATATTCTGACATATTATAGATTAAACAATTAATCGACAAAATAATCGCCTCGATAATAAAAAATAATCGTTAGTTGCAGCCCTAATCACCAGTATCTTATTCAGAAATGCATTAATCAGCAAATCAGAATTATTTTTTTTACCAAATCCATTTTTAAGTTTAATCAATGTGCACCATTTTGCCTTTTTAATGTACAAAAGAGTACAATACAGTGTACTATCATATAAGCTACAGAGACATCACATTCAGTGAAAGGCATACAAAAGACCAGAGAATAAATCAAACTCAGAAAACAAACATTTAGCATTCAATCATTTTGTGCATCGATAAAAAAAAAAAAAACAGAAGATAACTTAAATGTATAACCTCTTCTGGAGTAGCACTTACCGCCGTGACATGGCACGAAGAATTTTTCTACTTCGACTGAGGTTCTCTCCAGTATCCGCCAACTTCAAAATAAACAAAAGTTAGAATAGATTTAACAAAATCATGGTCTGACAAAATCCAACTAATGTAAATCATATTGGCCCCAACCTGAGCTGTACCACTTGTTTTTGCCCCTAAACTAAGTATAAATTAAAATAAAAATTCTATCAAATGTAATAAACTGAATCAAGTGACTAAAAATATCTAACATACAGTATCTACCCTCAACAGATTCAAACTAATGCAGCATCACAATCTCAGCCCGTACAGCAGCATAATAACAATAATTCCCAGCTCACTCTGTTTCTGGTGCGGTCCAACTGTTCTCTCTGCTCTCCCAGCTCCTCGATGATATCTGTGCCGATCTGGTCCGTCTCGGCGGCGATGCGCTGACTTCGTTCAATGCTCATGCTGGCATTGTTCAGAGAGTCTGTGCCCTGGAGGAGCAATGCTCTCTGGGACTGCTGGTGTGTCTACATAGGTGGGCAAACATGAACAACAACCAGGGTAAATTATACTAACAGTGACAGAAGAGCAAGAAAAAAATCTATTCTGAGATATTCTTCTCATTGGAAATACTTAGCCTTACATTTATTTACCGTGCTGGTAATTTTATTATTTAATCTGGTTCCTTAACTCAATGTCATTCAGAGTTTGAAGAATATTTCTCCCACATCTTTGTCTTTCTGCCATTTCTTCTCCACTTTAGAAAATCTTATATCTTTTAAAAGTCCTCGTCCCTCCTCCTAACAGTTTTCACCTTTGGAGCTCTAAGATAAGACGCTTTGTGAATAACTTTTATCATTACCAGGATCTAGTCTTAACTGTAAGGGCAAACTCTTAGAAAACCTCAAGAATTTCCTTAGAATTTCACCACTCGGAGCAACTCTTTGTACTTGGAAGCTTTATGGATTCAGCCTCCGGGGTTATTTGGCAGTAAAATTTCCATCTTAGTGTGCCAAGATTTCCTCCAACTTCCTCATGACCTTTTATTGATTTCCTGCATTTCCTCAGAATTTGTTTTTACAAAAAGCAGAAAAGAGATGTACACTTCTTACTTTCAATCTGTGAGGCCGACAACCACAACTGACATTTTCCACGAGACTAGCTGAAACATTTCCTGCTTTTGAATTTCCTTGTAATTGTTGATCACTCTCATAATGAGAGGACATTGTGATCAAACAGCATTTTCAACATATCAAAGTCAATAGCTACACACTCACACTTTGTTGGTTTTGTGATGAATAGATGCCCTGATGACTTCCTTCCACTGTGTGGGAAGAGGAACCAAAGGCAGGAGCAGAGTTTTTCACGTCCCTCTGCAGCTTGCCCAGGTCCCGGCGGTACATACGCAGCTTTGTATTCATTGTATTTCTGTAGGAGGAAGGAGCAGAACGCAGCTCTTCCTCCATTCCTTGTAACTGGAGAAAGATGAGAAAATACTGTTTGTGAACACATTAATGGTGACTTTCAGAGTACACTGACAGAACAACTGATGATGTGAGCATATTTTTTTATGCCAAATGCAGTACCTGTGATGGTTTCTGGACAATATATGTCATTGTTTTGTGTTGTTAATTGATTTCCAGTAATAAATATATACACACATTTGCATAAAGCAAGCATATTTGCCAACGCCCATGTTGATAAGAATATTAAATACTTGACGAATCTCCATTTAAAAGGTCCCATATTATAAAGAAGTGAGATTTTCATGTTTTTTTATTATAAAGCAGGCTTAAGTCCAATATAAATACTGTTAAAGTATCGAAACACTCAATCCACAGGGAAATACACACAGCCCGTATTCAGAAACTCTGCATTTGAAACAGGCCGTCAGGATTTCTGCCCATTTGTGATGTCACGAATATACAATATTTAGACCCTTGACACAATTTTAAACATAAACATACTAAATGTGTCCCAGTTTATTCCTGGTTGCAGTGTATGTGAATGTCATCAGCTGACAGGAAGTACACGTGGACCCAAGCTGTTGCCTAGCAACGCAATTCTGTTGCAATTCCGTTGCAATTCTGTCAAAATGCGCTAAAATGGAGTGTTTCAGACAGAGGGTGAATACAGGCATATTCAGGCAGACAGTTTGACGAAAATAAAGGGGTTTTTTTTAACATTACAGCATGTAAACATGTTCTAGTAGAAACACAAAATACAAGTATGAACCTGAAAATGAGCACGATATGGGAACTTTAAGGTATATTTTTATAAAAAAATGTGCGATTAATTCAAGATTCAAGCCCTTTATTGTCATTGTGTAGTACAACGAAATTATATTGTGACAATCCCATAGGTGCTAAAAAAGATAATACTTCCTGTAAATTGTTTCAGGAACTGTGTGTAACACAGAGTAATAACAGTAAACATTGAAGTTATACTATAGTTTTTACAGCAAGTGAGTCAAAGCAGGCCATTATTTACTCAAGGCTGTTGACTGAGTAAAAGCCTTGAGGGCTGTTTACTTGATAATGGTCAAGAAGACTACAAACAGCTGTTGTTATTAAAGTGCGTAGCTGTCACATTATCACTTTCTAAACACACTAAGAGGAGATCAGCTCACCACTTCCTCAGCCTCCCCCTGCCTCTCATCGAAGCTCCTCACCAGCCTCTTCCTCTCCTCTGTAAAGATAGATAAAAACACATGTTTACAGTTTGTTACACAGTTATCTGATGTTAACATTAAAACAGTAAAACAACATTAACCTGTTTACCTCCATGACATCTCAGAGCTCTCTCTGGCATCAGCTTCAGCTCCTCGAACAGAGATTTATAGATTTCATGCAACTTCTCGAATTCCTCCGACGACATTTTTGCATTAACTGAAGCTCTACTACCTTTTCTTGATGAATTAATTCGTCTTCTTGTTGTCAAATACACAAATAATAGTCAAAACAACTGAGAGTTAATCTACTAGTTTAGCTGTGATGATAATAACATCCCCGGGACTTCCGCGTGATCCAGTACCTGAATCTCCGGACCAGAAATCAAACAAAATCATGTTTTATTATATTTTTTAAACCAACAAAAATAAAATAAGTACAATTTTACACCCAAAATATGAATATAAGTTACGGAAATGTTGTTAAATCTTGGTGAAAACGATTTAAAAAGCACCCCTAAAGCAATTTTATTCAGGCACTACGCAGACAGCTGTCGCTGCGCCTTCTGGGAAATGTCGTTTTAAACATTCCTACTACTTCTTACTAGAAATGTACACTACAACAATTCATTTTTGGTTATTTATTTAATTTTAAGTGGAAACTTTACTTTAGATTTAAAAATTAAATGTAAATTTAATTTATTTTATTTTATTTACCAATTTATATGTGTGGGTTTTTGATGTGACATGGCATTTTTACTGTCCAAAAAAGGAATATATTTTCATCATTTAAATATTTATTTGTTTTACATGGAACTGTTGTTTTATTTTTTATTTTTTTTTTAGTCAAATCTCAAACTTGTCCTATGGTGTGACAAGGATGGTTTAATGTGTTTGTATGTGTATTTATGTATGTATTTTTTTTCTCAGTTATCTATTTATTCATTTTCTCTCTTATTCTCCTGTTCTGTTTATACCACTGGGTGTATTAAATACAAAAAAAATGCAAATATATATTGGACATTTTGTGGATGTATAATTCATGAGTAGGTTGCAGTAAAAGTATTTTTTTTTAAAAGCATGGTTCTATGAATTACAACTTTCATAAAGTAAAAAGAAATGCATACAAATTGTGATAAATACCTCAGGCATAAAGTGTTTATTTAAGTCAATAGCATTTTCTTTCATCCATATATTCTTTGTTTTCTTCATTAGATATGTGAAATACATGAAATGTCATGTCTCTCTTTGATTACTGTGGAAATTCTGACTAAACATTGTATTGTATAATTTAATTAGTAATATTGTTAGTCTGTTTGTATGTGTATATATGTATATATGTTTATATATAAAATTTAATAAAAAATATTGATTAAAAAAAGAAAATATATCCTTTTTTTCTGTTCTTCTTTTGCCAGGTTGTTAAAAAAAAGTTTTGTTCCTTTAATTATTTTCTACCCTCTTTTATTATATTATTATTATATTATTATATTATATTATTTTTTTTTAATTTAAGTTATCTTTCCTATCCAATTGTGCCTTGTATGTTAGAAGTATTGAGTTTAGATTACAATGCCTTAATGTCTGTAAATGAATTATCTTAAATAAAAAAAAGGTTGCTTAAAAACTACAATCCCCATGATGCAGTTCGCGGTGTACCTTTCACCCATTGCTACGCTTCTGCACCCCTTTATGCTTTGACATCAGCTGTTCTGCCTCCAGAACAGTGGCATCCTGCTGGAGGAGACAGAAAAACGCGCACATCCGTGGTGGTATGATGTTGCTTTTATTAATTGTCGCGGGCCTCGGAGTGGTGACGTTACTGGTGATTTTATTTGCTCCACATATAAGGTAAGCAGCAATTCAATGCATTCTCATATTAAATCCAACATTGACAGGACATTGTAATTATAAGGATGAGGTTATGTAAAATACAGTCCACACACTAAACCACACTGATTGCTATTTTAAATGTTTTAACTCCATCATGCATTATTTCCACACGACGCAGACTGATATTAAAAGCATAAAAATCAATGCCACATTATGATGGAGGAGCTGAGGGAGTTTTTTCCACAGAGATGAGTCCATCTGAGCTTTTCCAGGGCCTATCAGCAGGCTGAGCGTAGGAGGAGTTATATCTGTATGCTTTTACTCCAGCAGAGCTATTGGTTATGGGGCGGTCCTGCTCAGTGGCGTGGGTTCGCACCACTTCACTGTTTCATTATCCAAGTTTTCTCTATGAATAATTAAACCAGGCTTGTCCATATGTCCAATAATAATAAGAATGAGGACACATAACTTGTACTTTGCTGCAGAAGGAAGGGGCTTACTTCATTCATTTTTCTCTTTTATTCTCCTGTTCTGTTTGTACCACTGGGTGTATAAAATACAAAAAATTGCAAATATATATTGGACATTTTGTGGATGTATTATTCATGAGTAGGTTGTAATACATTATTTTATTTTTTTCAAAAAAGCATGGTTCAAGGAATTACAAATTTCATAAAGTAAAAAGAAATGCATACAAATTGTGATAAATACCTCAGGCATAATTATTTATTTAATATTAAGTGGAAACTCTACTTTGGATTTTAAATTTAAATTTAACTTATTTTATTTTATTTACCAATTTATATGTGTGGGTTGTTGATGCGACATGGCATATAATAAGTATTTTGCATCATTTAAAATGCAGTAAATGGTTGAATATTTATTTGTGTTACATGGAACTGTTGTCATGAAAAACTGTTTTAATTTTTGAGCCAAATCTCAAACTTGTCCTATGGTTATTTTATGCTCCACATATAAGGTAAGCAGCAATTCAATGAGCTCATTCATTCTCATATTAAATCCAACATTGACAGGACGTTGCACTGATGTTATTATAACGATGAGGTTATATAAACACCGTCCAGCCTCTTAACCACACTGATTGCCATCTTAAATGTTTTAATGTCCAATAATAATAATAATAATAATAATAATGAGGACTCATAACTTGAACTTGACTTGCAGAAGGAAGGGGCTTTACTGGTCATGAAAAATGGAGCTGCAGTTCAGTGTCTCTAGTATTTAATCAGTGGTTATTGTGTGTTTTAATAGAAAATATGCAGCAGGAGGAGTGTGCAGCTCCAGTGTTAGTCTGGAAGGGAAGACAGTCCTCATCACTGGGGCCAACACAGGGATCGGGAAGGAGACCGCCCTGGACATGGCAGTGCGAGGTGACTTTTGTAGTTTTACAGTCAAAACACATTATAACGCGTCTTTACACCCATAAATCTACCCCCTCTACAACAAGAGAAAACAGTAGTCTTTGCAGGGCTACGCAAAAAGATTGAAATCAATAAGTGTTATATCATGATAAATATATTATGATATGGGAAATGCATCCAAAATGACTGATTCCACTGTATCACATTAGACAAAATTCTTAATATGTGTAAAACAAAAACTTAAACTATTTAATCACGATTTTATCTGTTCAAAATGTACCTTTTAAAGGGAGATTTGTCAAGTATTTAATAGGCTTATCAACATGGGAATGGGCAAATATGGCTGCTTTATGCAAATGTATGTATATATTTATTATTGGAAATCAATTAACAACACAAAACAATGACAGATATTGTTCAGAAACCCTCACAGGTACTGCATTTAGCATAAAGAAATATGCTCAAATCATAACATGGCAAACTGCAGCCCAACAGACAACAACAGCTGTCAGTGTGTCAGTGTGCTGACTTGACTATGACTTGCCCCAAACTGCATGTGATTATCATAAAGTGGGCATGTCTGTAAAGGGGAGACTCGTGGGTACCCATAGAACCCATTTTCATTCACATATCTTGAGGTCAGAGGTCAAGGGACCCCTTTGAAAATGGTCATGACTGTTTTTCCTCACCAAAATTTAGTGCAAGTTTGGAGCGTTATTTAACCTCCTTCGCAACAAGCTACAACCTCTGTAAGATTGATTGTGTTAATGTGTTGACAGCCCTAGTAAAAATGAAACACATATAGCTGTTATGTACATACACTACCGTTCAAAAGGTTGACCACCCCTAGAGGGTCCAACGTCCGCCCACCACAGTCTCACAAAACCCTGTAGGACACACTGTATTACATCATCCAAAGCTGGAAGCCCCCCGACACTTTAAAACACATTACGGCGCCGCTGGCAGACACTTAGTGGTTGGCTATGTTGTTGATGACCTGCTGTTCTAATAGTTCGCCTTCATTGTTGTTTAATCAACCGACTAAGATGTACTGTATATAATATAAAGTATAATTAAATTTTTTAAATAAGAAGGCTCTTTTAAAGCTATTATTACACAGGAAGTTTAAAGGATATTTACAACAGCTCAACAACTTAATCCTCAATGTCAACCAAAGATTCTAATTCTCAATACAAATATTGGACTTTAAGATCTTTCGTTGATATTATAATGGTTAAGCTTTGCCTGAGGAGTGACATAAGATGTGGATTAAAGGGTAACTTCGGTCCACGAGAGCGCTGTAACCGCCAGCTGCTAAACGAGCTGCGAGGGCAAGTGAGCAGCGTCAATATCACGTTGCGTTCACTAAAAGTGCTTTTCTGACAGGCTCAGATAGTTATTATAAGTGTCTGACAATATTATGGAAAGAACCCTACAGAGAAATGTTTTTCTTATCTTCTGCTTGATCCGATCTGTTTGTTATTGTGTCCAAGTCCCGCTCAAGGAGAAGTCTTGTTAAGAAATCTGAATATCTATATACTCTCACTCAAATAAATACGGATGGCCATCAAATTCAAAGACCTCATCCACATTGTGGAAATCATCTAAATATTCAGCCATGACATTGAAAGTCTTTTAGATAACACTAAGCTACGCTTTCTATACTCCAACACAATAAACTCTGTCCGGCTGGCTCTCGCGTTTCCACCATGGATGAATTCCACTATTCCACGTTGTCTTCCAGCAACACGTCACCTCGCCAGGTTTCAGAACGAGACTTCTCCTTGAGCGAGACTCTTTCCATAATATTGTCAGACACTTATAATAATCAGAGCCTGTAATGGCAAAACCAAGCACTTTTAGTGGATGTAAATAACGGTGCCAGCTTGCCCCAATGGCACCATAAAGCAGTCCGTGAGCAGCTGCTGTCTACAGCGCTCTCCCTCAATACTGGACCAGTTTCATAAATTGTTGTCCCTATTAGTCAGTTAGACACAAACACATGTGGAAATATGGTCCAGGTTGAAAAATATTGAAGTTACCCTTTAACTTTAACAAATACTATCCTACATCACTGAGCAACGAGCCTGAACCAGAGACCTCCATCAATAAATGGCTTCCCAACAGAAGTCCCCTCATCCTCTCTGCTATGAATTAATGCAGTTTCTGTTTTGTTCATAGTTTAGCTGCTGCTTATCTTTCACCCGACAGGGGCTCGGGTGATCATGGCATGCCGAGACGTGGACAAAGGAGAGGAGGCTGCGGCCAGTATACAGGCTGCGTATCCTAAAGCACAAGTGGAGGTTCGAGAGCTCGACTTGGCGGACACCTGCTCTATACGAGCCTTCGCACAGAAGTTCCTGGGAGGTGAGCACAGAGTCATGTCTACCCACAGAGCACTGCTTTGTTGTTATTTAACACGCATCATGTTTCTTTTCTTTTGTGTGATGTTCTCTTCTTCAGAGGTCAACAATCTTCATATCCTTATCAACAATGCCGGGGTGATGATGTGCCCCTACACAAAAACTATTGACGGCTTTGAGATGCATATTGGAGTCAATCACTTGGGTGAGACTGTGCTGATATTTATAATTTTTTTCTTACCCAGAAAATACTATATTAAATAAATTCAAATTATTAAGAGAATTTGAATGCTGAAGTCTCGTTTGATAAAACTACAGACTGTGTGTGTTCAGCACTGACTGTATTGCGTATTCTTACGTCTGTCAGGCCACTTCCTGTTGACGTCCCTCCTGATCGGGCTGCTGAAGCGCAGTGCGCCGGCCCGGATCGTGGTGGTCTCGTCTCTGGCTCACAACTTCGGCTGGATCCGTTTCCATGACCTTCACAGCCAGGGAAGCTACAACAGCGGATTAGCGTACTGCCAGAGCAAACTGGCAAATGTGCTCTTTGCCAGAGAGTTGGCACGTAGACTCAAAGGTACACAAACAAACACACACACACGTATACAAAAAAAACACACAACACATGATGGGAGAATTGACAGATGACCTGCTCGCTCTGGCAAACAGAGTAGTGACAGATACAGGGTTAGTGATTAGAACAACTCGTCTTATCTAGACTTTTTTTTGGTAATATTGATGTTTCAAGACCATGTAGTGCACAAAAGCTTATAAAATGTAATATCATAAAAGTAAATGAAGGACTCTAAAGTGTTACACCCATTACAAGCAACAGATGGTGCATCCTCTTCTTCTTCTGAATTTTGTGAGTAAAAGTCTTTACAGGAGATTTTAAATTCCACAAAAGAATAAATCTTTTAGCCTAATGTGTCAAGTAATGAAAAATAAAAGAGAGCACAAAGGCATATAAAGGGGTTAAATGCAAGATTGGAAGCATTTTTTTTGCCTCTGCATGGCTGTCAACATGGCGACAGCTGAGCTAACGGTGCTAACAGTGGAAAACAATATCAACTGCTGACAGAGCTAACAGTGTTAACCTGGGGGGGTTTGGTGCTACGCTTCCCTGATGATAATGCCGTCAGTAGGGACGGCGTTATCAGCTGTAACCTGATACCGCTGATTAGAAAGAGGATTAAAAAGAATGAAATGGGTGTAATAAAAACATAATAAAGACATATGCACAAAATGAAACTAGATGAACATTCTTTCATTGTATTTGGCAATGCAGAAAGATTAACGTTCTGGGAAGAGTTTCTTTTTTTTGTCACTTTAGTCTTTATTGCTTTCTGGGAAGAGTTTCTAAGCGAGAAGATTACAAATCTTACCAGACCCTAATCTTTTTCTGTCGGGCTTATATCCAGAGAAACATAATTATAGTAAAAATTAACGAGCATTTATAGACCTCTGCTTGTTTTATGCCAAAAATAATGTATTATGAAAAAAGATTCACAGACCAAAGCACTACTCAATGAGACGGATTTTATCAAGGCTTCCATTAGAAAGGATAATTTACTGGCTAAACTGCACATATGTATGTATTATGTATTTATATTGTAAGGATTTAGATTTAACAGATCATCAAGTGAATGACTAATTTCTGTAGACAATGCAGTTTCCGAGCTCGTAGAATTCTTTCTTCTAAATACATGTTATATTTTGCATCTATTGCAATTAATATGCTCCAATTTGTATAGATTACCATTTATTCAAACAGGAGAAGTTGTTTTCTCTCATGTTTGGAAAAAAAAGAGGAAAAAGTATTGCCCATGGTGACGTAGGTGTGTTTTCCTCACAGGCACCGACGTGACGGTGAACTCAGTCCACCCGGGGACGGTGAACTCTGACCTGACCAGACACTCGACTCTCATGACGATATTTTTCACCGTCTTCTCCGAGTTCCTAAAAACACCGCGGGAAGGAGCACAGACCAGCATCTACTGTGCCGTGGCAGACGAACTGCACTCAATCTCTGGGAAACACTTCAGGTACTGTAGGGGACAACAAGCTAGACATTATGTGTTACGTTCAGCTCAAAAACCCGGGCAACGGGAACTGGTTCTGGATGCAAATTTGCTCATTTGTTATTTTCATGGGGAATTATTAAGTTTTACATTTTAGAAACTAATTTAAGACAGACCTTCTTTATGGTGAAGTCTGAAGTTATGTCAAACAGCAATATTAGGTTATCTTGGCTCAATTGTTGAGTGTCTATGTGATCAAAAAACATAATCATGATCCCATAGGCATCCAGGTATTGAGCGAAACTAAGCAAGTAAAAGAAAGAGGGGGTGAGGGGGTGAGGGGACGAGGGGGTGCCTTTTTCCAGGCTTTGTCTGGGGGGAGACCGGCAGTCTCAGACTGTGAAAACCACAGTGCTAGAGGGTAATTTAAGAGATCACCAGAGTGATTAAAATTCATCCCGAGGGGGAACACAAATGTCTGTAGCAAATTTCATGGCAACCCATCTAATAGCTGAGACATTTCAATCATGGTGACACTGATGAAAAGTCAGAAGATCAATAGGAGTCATCCCCTTGGGGCTTCCATGTTTATTTTTTACCAAATTTCATGGCTATGTTCCCAACAGTTGTTAAAATATTTCCGTCTGGACCAAAAACAGACCGACAGACCCACATTCCCATTTGTAGATACACGCCATTAAACTCTCACAGCTGGTTGGTTTAGATCAAAAAGTTCTAAACTTTACATTTTAGAGGTAAAGTTTAGATTTGGAGGGATAAACGTCTGGAACCAGAGCCACTGAGGCGCTTCTAGGCTGCAGTGAAATAGTCTTCTTTGCTTAGGAAGGTTCCTAACGGAGTGAAATGACCCGGAAGTATTTAAGTGGCAGCCATGAGAAGAGCTGGTCGAATTCTCTAATAGCTAAGGAAAGATGCTTCAGTGCTTCCTTTATTATCTCCTTTAGCATAGGATACACTGGCTCGTCCTTAACTAAAGGAAAGGAGATAATGCCGTCCTACAATTTCTTGCAGCAGCAACATTTAAAGAGACGCGCATCAATAACCACCAAGTAAGGTTTAGGAAAAACATCATGGTTGGGCTTAAAATAAGTACATAAGCTAAGTAAAGTATGTGAAAAAACATAACATCAGTCCAGAAAGTGACAAATAGCATAACTTCCAAACGAAACACCGGTCTCCTGGTTGAAAGTCCTATCTTTGTTGAAACATCCACCTCCAGTCCTGCCTGCTATTAGCAGTCTTTCTCCTCTTTTATTCTGCGTCATTACATTGCAGTCAATACAGACTACATGGCATGAAAATGACACGCCTAAAGCAAGAAAGGAGTTCTTATTACACGCTGTTGCCTTACACATTATCATGTCATTCACACGCCTTTTTGTGCGACCGGGCTGAACAGGGTCATAAGTAAGGGTCTTGCATCGCCCTGAAGGGGTTCCTTTCACAACAATGACCTGCTAGCTGTACATTATCCCGCTTATTACACAGCTACTTACTTAAGAAATCAATAATTTGACACAAAAACGGTCCTCAAGATTATGACATCAGAACTGCGCCCATAGCAACGGTCTGTTATACCTAGCAACGGTCTGTTATACCTAGCAACGGTCTGTTATACATAGCAACGGCCTGTTATACATAGCAACAGTCTGCTATACATAGCAACGGTCTGCTATAAAGAAATAACAGACCGTAGAACGCCGTGATTGACCAATCAGAAACGAGTATTCAACAAAGCCGTGTAATAATTAATGTTATTATTTACACCTGTGTTTATCCTGCAATGTCAAGGGCCTATTCTACATCACATATTTCCTTGACCTTGTGACGTTTTCCATCAAGGTCAAGGAAAAGTGGTTAGATAAGATAAGATAAGATTCCTTTATTAGTTTATTAGGAAAATATATAGGACATATTTCTTTGACTATTCGACTGCAGCCCTAGTTTTCTAGTTAAGCATCATTGTCACCACAGATGAAAGTGAAGATTCAGTACTGGAAATTTTAATTTACTATAGAAAAAAAAGATACTTTTCTTGTGTCTGACCTTCCCAAAGTGTCGCCAGATAAAACACTTTGATACTGAATATAATTATCATGCTCAAGGTCAAAGAGAAACGAGATCACAGCACCCAGAGTGATGACTCAGAGCATCATTAGCCCTTACGTAATATAGTACATCCCTCCTCTCATTTCAGCGACTGCGCCCCTGCCTTTGTAGCCCCTCAGGGAAGAAGTGAGGAGACGGCGAGGAGACTGTGGGACGCCAGCTGTGAGCTTCTGGGTATCGAGTGGGACTGATTCAACTTTTAACCACCATCTATCTCAGTTCTCAAAGGAGTCCTTACCATTCATTTCATTATGGTTTTGATGTTCTGTACTTGAGCGTTTCTTACCTAATAAGCAGTCAGGTAATACTGTAAGAGGTACTATAATGTGAAGTTGCTTTTTTTGTGTAATAATGCAGTAATTACATTATAATAACTTGAGTATTTTGGTGCTCCTCAAACCAAAACCTCTCAACAGTATTATCATGTAAACACAAATAACTTTTTGACTCTATATTTTTGTGACACAATGTGAATACAGTGTAGGCAAAAAAGCAACTGTCTTGTAATGCTGTAGGATACTGTGAAGGGTCAAGCCAGGGTAAATGACCAGCAACTTTATCAAATATTGTGTTCTTTTTAATATAATTTCTCCAGAATTTGCAGCTAAATTGCTTGACTTTTGTGCCAGCATTTCTAAACAATTGCAGGGGTTCTTACGACGTTTCCAGGTTGATATAAAAATTAGTAAAACTATCGGAGATCAGCGTCAGTCTGAGCCACGATTACCGCTTGAATTGCATAAATGTATTTTGTGATAATTATAGTCAACGTATGATATAAGAAGGTTTTTTCTATTTTAACCAAATAAGACTTAGAATCATGTCGTTGCAATATTTGCAAGATCCGTTTTCCCCCCATTTGCATTGCCAAAAACTGCACCTTCCTGGAGGAACTTCAGTTTTACATTTATAAAGGATCTCCCCAGTCATGTTTCCTTCTCAGCATTCACATGCAAGGTTGCCAAGAGTTTACATTCTGTGTTTTATACAAGTGAAACATGCCTTTTACTACACTTACATTCATGTTAAGAGTTGAATGTTTACATTTGATGTAAATAAACGGAGATATTACTATAAGGGTGCTTGAATCAATCTTTTGTTTGACATCAACAAAGTAAGAACTGGATTAGTGCACAAAAACAGACAAATGGTTCATCTTAAGCCATGACATGTTGGATAGAGTTGAAGCATTGCACAGATGACATGAGTTAGATTTGATGACAGTGTTATTGTGAAAGGAAATGTTTGACATTTTGGGAAATGCGCTTATTTACTTTCATGCCAAGAGTTGGGATATTGATACCACCTTCATGTCTGTATGCTAAATATGAAGCTAAGGCTAGCCTAGCTCTGTCCAGAGGTAACAAAATCTGCAGTTAGCCAGGCTAACCGTTTCCCCCGTTTCCAGTCTTTATGCTAAGCTAAGTTGGCCAGCTGCTAGCCATAGCTTCATATTTAGTGTACAAACATTAAAGGAACAGTGTGTAACATTTTAGGGGATCTATTAGCAGAAATGGAAGATAATATTCATAACTATGTTTTCATTAGTGTGTAATCACCTGAAACTAAGAATTGTTGTCTTTTCGTTAGCTTAGAATGAGCTCTTCATATCTACATAGGGAGCGGGTCGTCTTCACGGAGTCCGCCGTGTTTCTACAGTGGCCCAAACCAAACATGTTGCTCCTAAAGTAGTGTTATCATGGTAAGGATGACCTCTGAGCGAGGCAAACGGCGTTATCGCGGTTTTGTACTCGGCGGCTCACGTTACCGCAGTCTTGGAAAGGGAGGAGTGAGCGGAGGGGTACTCAGTTGGTTGCAATCTGCAACCACACCACTAGATGACACCAAATCCTATACACTGTACCTTTAAAGAGTGGTATCATTCTAGCTAACTAACTAATGGCAAGAAAGCAAATAAGTGTATTTATCAAAATGTCAATCTTTTCTTTTCATTTCAAGAAACTTGAGCTCAATATTCCATTTTCTTTTTATATTACCTTTTTTATTATTTCATTTTATTTTACAGGAGATGAAGAAATCAATTACATTTCAAAATCATTAGTCCCTGCATCATCAAAGCAGTTACTGTATTACATATTTTACATGTTTTTTTTACCAAAAGAAGTTTATTTATTTATTAAAACTTTTTTTTTAAAGTATAAAGTGCGGCAGTGATGAGACAACAGTCCAAGTTAAGGAGAATTAGAGTGCAAGAAAGTCTACACTGGCTTTTTTTTTTCATCTCTTACCGATCAACACTTAACTATCACAGGAAGTACAGTACGTCCGTCTTCAGACTAGTGCAGCTGAGGGAAGCGGGACCACGGGACAACACAGTACCTCCTCTAAATAAAGAAGACCTTGACCGTGTAATCTGACACTTTGTACACACAGTGTCCTTGAAAAGGCAGCTTCAGCAACGTAGGTGATTGTCATGTAAACTAACTAAAAAACATGGTACAGTTGCACAGTTATCTAGTTTTGGGTGTGAAAGGTTTGTGGGAAAAATAGGCAAAATTAAACATCAAAAGAAAAATATGGCAAAAGTTAAATCCCTTTTTAAACATTATTTCACTGTTTATCTGTGTAAATTAATTATTTGGATTTATATAGTTCAGACAGATGTTTGTGAAGAGTCCCATGAGAACAAAATGAAAAACATGATTTAAAATTAGCGTCACTTTTTATGCCGTGAGACATAAAAACTAGCCATCCAGAGACAAAACGAATGAGTCGATACTCCGGATAGTAAATTAAACTTCATCAATAACATGATACATAAGTGAGTCCCTTTCTGTATCAAACCTAAATCTTTTACGCTTCTCTCTTAATCTTAAATGCCCAAAAATACCTCAAATTGATATTGATATCAACTCCCCTTACCAAAAGGAAATATACGCTGAAAGCTGACAATAAGATGTGCTCCACAATATCAGTTAAAACAGGTACACAGCTTCATCGGGATTACAAAAACACAATTTTTCAGTTTCTTCAAGGTTTGAACATGTACTGTTCTTGGCGGAGGACATTTCACTGCATTTACGTTTCAGTAAATTCACACACAGAGACGTTAAGGACATTAAAACAGAAAAAGAAAGATAGCAACACATTTGTCTGAGGCCTTCCAGTCAGTTAAAGATATTTTTCCCTTTTGGCTGAGGTAGGAGATTAGTCGTCTAATCTCTAAGTCAAATACTGAGTTGTGTAATAGTTGTTGTCATTCCTGTAACATTGTTCCCTCTCAAATAGTGTACAGCTAAATATTTCCAGAATCTAAATAAAGCACGGCGGTGATTTGTCAGTTTTACTGACAGGAAGGCTGCACAGACTTAGAGAGAAATTGATCATCAGGGTTTCTGGGTGTTTCCACTGAAAAAAATCCTTTAACACCAGGTGAAAGCTTCCTGTCTGTTTCACTTCTGCTTACACACAATGATTCATGACCACACTGACAGTTATGTTACCTGTACGTCACTGCAGCAAGCCGAGAGTTCTCTTGAAGGATTGCAAAAACGTCATTCTAACATCTTAGTCAAATTAGGGCATAGACACTAAAATCCTCTTGACTCCTAAGCCCCATATAGAGTGCTGCAGGGATGACGTATTATTGTAGGCCAACCAGGAAGTTAGCACCCTGGTTCCCTCGACAAAAAGCCAATGGGATTTTTCCATTGGGTTTTGGATTATTTCAGAAAAAAAGCTCTGTGGCGAACAAACGTTTACATGTTTTGTTCCGTAAAATGATCTCCACAAATGAATCAATGATTTTTGAAGTGTGAATGCAATCAGCAGATGTAAAAAGCTAACGTTACGCTATAAACAACCTACACCACGGTGGCATGAACGCGAACACAGCGAGGCTATAAAGGCGGACAAGTCGGCTTGATGACGTTTAGTAGTCTCATTTAGTCACTTGTTAGCAACCGCTCTCAAAATTCATGAGAGGGGTATTTATTGCCGAATTTTATATGTATGGGATAATGTGCAGCGAGCCGGTCATTGTTGTGAAATAAACCCCGACAGGGCGATGCGGCACCTCGACATGAAGCGTAGCCGCCTTGAAGGGGTTTATTCAATAACAATGACCGGCTCACTGTACATTATCCCACGTATTACACGGCTACTTACTTAAGAAATCAATAATTTGACACAAAAACTGCATCCATAGCAACGGTCTGTTATGCATAGCAACGGTCTGCCATAAAGAAATAACAGACAGTAGAACGCTGTGATTGACCAATCAGGATCGAGTATTCAACAAAGCCGTGTAATAAACTAGAACAAAACATTAAAATCTCTTAAGCTTGTGTTAACCACAGACCTTATTTCAAGCAGTAAACCAAAAACCCATTGACTTTGAGATGAGGGAACCAGAAGTGCTGAAATGCTAACTCATTTACAGGTTTTAGGACTCAATCCTGTAGCACTCTTTTAGCTCTTCAGCATACATTGTCGAGCGATTGTATGGGACTGTATGGGCGTGACGTGTGCTGTATATCCATCATTATAATAATCTGCAGCTGCGAGTCTCACAACATGTATCATGTGCAGTCATATCTATCTGAAATCTTGCTAATCGTCAACCTCCCCACACATTTCTCGGACTGTGTCGCATTAGAAACCCTGGATCCTCTTATTTGCGCTTCATTTGTTGTCAAGCGCTGTACATGTGATCCCTCGTTATGCCGACTGCCCCGTTACCTGGCACTGGGTCGGCCCTGGCGCTGCTGAGATGACTTGTTGTGATGTTCAGTCAGCCACTGGCCACAGATATTCTGCATCACTGAGTCCTGTGCTCCCTCGGCGGCCTGAAGGACGTCCTGGACCAATGGGCCCGCTCGGCTCGGCTCCAGCTTCACCGCCAGCAGGTACGCAGGTCGCAGTTTACTGCACAGCAGGTAGGCTTTGATCTGCAGACGGATGAGATGAGGGTTAGACCATCAATGTTTTTTCTTTTATACAACTTTCTGAGCATCTATGAACACTGATTATCATTTTGCTGGTTTGACCTTCCCGGGCAGGTCACTAATAATGAGATTATGGAGTAGCCAGATAAGACAAACAGGAAAACAAAGTGATATCGTTGGTAAGAGGGAAAATTAAGAGGAGATTTCAAAAGAATAATAGCCGGCACTCAACCAAAGTGACCTGACAACAAGGTCATTATGATTTCTATATTTATAAAAAAACAGCCTCAGGCAGGAAAAATGATAGCGACAAGCAGAGAAGAATAAAATGCAGTTTTACGCTACCTTGGTTTCTGTGCTCTTGGTCTCCAGAATGAGACTTTCCAGCTCCTTGGCCTAAATCAGATAAAGGACAGCAAAAGTCTTCATGACCAATGTGTTGGAAACTGCCTGCGAGCGCTTGGCACTCGGGAAATAAAAACACAAAGCAGACAACGTGGAGCCGGGTCACGGTCACGATTTGTTATCATAGTACACTCAGTGTCTCATCCTTATCTGTCTCCATTAAAGTATCTTCAAAAAGGTTTCGGTGACTCACATCAGCTGGTCCCTTATCTGCAATGGAGACACAGCTGAGGATGAGGGCATCGCAGTCGTTTTTGGTGGCGGTGCCAGATTCACCGACACATTTGAGCAGCTGCCGCACGGCTCCGTACTGCCTCTGTCGGACGAGCCGTTGGCCGGCCCGCTCGTAGACCGCCTGGGCCTCCAGCTGGAAGTCCTGAGGCAGGAAGAGAGGAGCTTACTCTTAGTGTTCTAATCCAAGATTATAAAAGTTAATTAATTTCTTTTGCCATTACAGTTGGACAGGGGGATATGTTTTTGATCTCTTTTTGCTTGTTGGAAAAATAAATTCGGAATGGATTTACACAAACATTTATGGGAAAATTTGTCACGGGGCAAAGAGGATCTGATGTGTAAAAGAGAAATGGTGACACATGTAATATTTTGGCAGATGTATGCACTTAAATTTTAAAAAGGAGAACAAATACTTTATCAGAAAACATGACAAAGATTACTTCACATCATACACAACATACCTGTATAACTCTATATGCAATTCCAAAACCCTCTTCTATGTTTTTTCCTCCAAGCATCACCTGCAATGATACAAATTACAGACATATTACTGATTTTATCATAAATGATCGACATAATGTTCTTATTTCTATAATATACACTCACCGGCCACTTTATTAGGTACAAGGTGTACCTAATAAAGTGTCCAGTGCTAGTACCGGGTGTTCTTCTGCTGCTGTAGCCCATCTGCTTCAAGGTCGGACGTATTGTGCGTTCAGAGATGGTATTCTGCATACCTTGGTTGTAACGAGTGGTTATTTGAGTTACTGTTGCCTTTCTATCATCTCTAACCACTCTGCCCATTCTCCTCTGACCTCTGACATCAACAAGGCATTTTCGTCCACACAACTGCCGCTCACTGGATATTTTCTCTTTGTCGGACCATTCTCTGTAAACCCTAGAGATGGTTGTGGTGAAAATCCCAGTAGATCAGCAGTTTAATACTCAGACCAGCCCGTCTGGCACCAACAACCATGCCACGTTCAAAGTCACTTAAATCCCCTTTCTTCCCCATTCTGATGCTCGGTTTGAACTTCAGCAAGTCGTCTTCACCACGTCTACATGACGTAATGCATTGAGTTGCCGCCATGTGATTGGCTGATTAGCTACTTGTGTTAACAAGCAATTGAACAGGTGTGCCTAATAAAGTGGCCGGTGAGTGTATGTTAAACACAGAAAACAATCAGGCCTTTAATATTTTACATTATTATACATAACAAGTTCACCTTAAACATATTCAGCAAAGTTATTATATAGTTTTTATAAACCAGTCAAGTCATTTTTAAATATTTTAAAGGTATAATATGAAACTTTTCTGCATTAAAATATCTAAAAACGATTAGACCTATGTTGTATATTTTGTTGAGTTACATTTCCAACAATTTTCAAAACTAGAGAAATCCATAATTTTCTTTTTTAAGATTATTTTTGGGGCCTTTTGTTGCCTTTAATGGATAGAAACAGTTATATTTATGTCCATGAATAAAGTCAGCTATAAGGTAATGTTCCATTTAAACATGTTTTAATTACAGAAAGTTTGGTATTGTGATAATCACAACCAAAACCTCACCTTGCAGGCAACCTCAACTTTCATGGGGCTTCCTCCAAACAGTGTAGGTGGTGAGCTGGATCCAGGGGATTTGGAGGAAGGTGTGCTGGTCTGTGGCGCCTTGGAGGAGGCCGTGGTCTCACAGCGGTGGAGGAAACGGGTCACCTCCAGCTGAAGCTCAATTGTGTTCATGTGCCTAATGAAAATAAGGAAGGAGAGGTCCATACTTTGAAAAGCCTATTTGACAGGTAGCAAACATGTATGAAGCAAAAGTGGCAGCAATAACAAAAATTGAAATCAGGATATATTGAATAACCTGGACACGTCATTGGACGACATCATCTTCCTGAATGAGTTGACCTGAGACTTTTTCCTCCCAGCACCCCGACCTTGCTGCTCCTGCAGGTATGTCCTCAGGTGCTCTTTGGCTCTGACCAACCAGCGCTGTAGAAGGTCAAGGTCAAATATAAGGTCAAAGGCAGGGTCAACTTTCTCATATGAGCGGGGAGATTTTTAAAAAAAGAGATATACCTGCTGTTCTCCCAGCTGTAGGTACGAACTGGCTCCATGAGTGAAGAATCGGATACACGTCATCGCCGCGCGCACATGATCCTGTCCAGGGACAACAGCATTTTACAGATTACAAAAAAGCTATTATTTATTTATCTGTAAAAAATCTAACGTCATCACATCACTCTTCAAATGCAAAATTATAGAAGTTACAATCTTGTCCTTTTCAGGGATTTTTTTTTGTTTTCATTTTTGCCTTAATTAGACTGACTGTATAGAGTATAGAGGTGCCCAAGCTGGGGGTCAGGACCCCTACAAGGGGTCACAAGATGAATCTAATGGGTTGTGACATGATTATTTTTGTAAGAAATAAGAAAAAAAACACATAAAATTGTTTATTTATCAAACTTTTCTCTCATCTTTACCTTTTCATTGCAAAATATTGAAGAGTTTTACATCTTTAGTCCTCAGACATTGCTTCGTATTAAGGGATCATAAGAAGAAAAACATTGGGAACCACTGGTTTAAACTGTAATCAGTAATTATATGTTTGACCGGGTTATGACATATGGTACTCATCTTAACCACGAGGCCAACAGCCCCTTTTGGGAAATTCATATTGTAATCTAAAGGCCTGTCTGAATGGAAAAAGACACATTTTTATAGGTGTGCTAATGGTCAGTTAGCTAAGGCACTGCTTTGATTTCTGGGTTTTCCAAAAATAATTACAACAAATCTTATAAAATATATGAATAAAACATTAGATTAAAGACTCTAACCATCATGAACTGCTGGAGCTGGTAGAGGGTGTTGAAGTATCCCCGCCGCTGCAGGAACTGGCAGGAGGCGATGAGGTAGCGGCTACATGTTTCCAGGCCAGGGTCAAGTTTTTCCAGGATGCCCTGCAGCATGCCGAGACGCCCCTGCTCCAGACTGGGCTGCAACACACCCTCCAGAAAAACCTCATCTGGGCACTCCTGAGCCACGACAAATGTAGAAAAACGTGTCAAACTTATATGTGTCAAAGTTTTGTCTTAGAAGAAGAGAGTGCCGTCGTGCTTGGTAGGCAGCTTCCTCAATTTCTTTACTTGAGCGATACATTCAGTACACTGCTACTTGTTCAACCTTTTTATGGTTCTGATCAACCTACAGCTTATTCCTTTGATACAAACAGGATATTAAAGTGTACTTTTATAACATTTTTGCCTAGACAGGGATCATGTTCACTGGACAGAGTTTAGGTAACCTGACATCAAGGCAGATTTCAGATCTTAGCAACAGTGCGGTGTCAAATCTTATCTGAAGTTGGGTCAGATGATCCTCTGACTCCAGACAAACATCCCCACAAATGAGGACTGAGACACCTCCAAACATACTTCAATGTCTTCATTTTGAAATTGAATAAAAACAACAAATACTCCTCACCTTGTTGAGTAGGTATGTCAGAGCCTCCGTCACGCAGTCATGGCGCATATAGAAGCTGATTAGTGCCAGGTGAGTGCCGTATGTGTTCAGGTAGTAGAGACACTCCTGGTGGAGGTTGCTGCTCTGCGTTTGACCCTCTGGTCGATCCACGGGACCGGCCTCGCACAGGGCGTCCTCCAGCTCCCGCAGAGACGCCAAGATGTCCTCACCAAGAGTCTGACACAGACACAGACACAGACAACACAAACATCACACAAAAGGTCAAGAATTCATATGTGCTCATAAGCAAGTACTTTGTAATTAAGTATTTTTATTTTGTTATTGAATAGGTGTCATGGAATTGGATTATTGAGTAAAGTTAGGCCCAGCTTATTGACATCTACCATCAACTGGTTCTCAGGAAGGCCAAGGCCATTCTGGATCGCTCTGAGCACCCCTTGTACGGGGGTCTGAGTTATTGCTATTGGGCCGGCGTTTCAGGGTGCCTGCAGGAAGGACTAAGAGTTTAAAGGCATCCTTTGTTCCAGTTCCCATTGGTTTGCTCTACTCCATCAAATGAACCACTACCAGTAGTTCCTGGAGAAGACAGAACCACATATATTGTACTTAACAAGGCT
This sequence comes from Sebastiscus tertius, assembly GCA_916701665.1. Classification (NCBI taxonomy): domain Eukaryota; kingdom Metazoa; phylum Chordata; class Actinopteri; order Perciformes; family Sebastidae; genus Sebastiscus; species Sebastiscus tertius. Next base: position 52,893 of record CAKAOH010040012.1, read on the forward strand.
CTCTCACTTGAAATTCCTCTGTAATCCTGGCTAAGAGAAGCCAAACAAGCTAGAACGTATTAGCGTCCTCTCAATGTGAACAAGCCAAGACCTGCTGGCAACAAAAAATATGTAGGAGATACCTAATGTGTCATAAAAATGAACAGAAGTGGAAACTGAAATAATTCTTTTTTTAGCTATGTTTTTAAGAAGGATGTGATTTTTTTTATTGCTTTGCATGAGAGGCAATTACATAGTCCCTATACATATATTTTTCATACCTAAAGGTTTATATTAGGCAGATTCAGCAGTGATTTCTGGACATGTTTAGGTTATAGCTGCTGTGATGTATGTGTGTTTCACTGTTACGTTCTAAATTTATTTAAAAGGTAAGAGAACACAAACAGTTTTTCTTTAGTATGAGCTACTGATTTTATATTCACAGCTGGAGTCATTGTAAACAATCCCCAGCTTCTACTCCATCCTTGCAATAATAGAGCACAATACATCCCTCAAAAGAGGGAAGTGCTTGGCAAGTTTCCTTTGCAAAAGGAATGTTAATTTGGTTATATATTAGCATTTGAAAATGATGGTGTGGGCGATGCAAAATAGATGCAAGCTGTTGAACTTGTTTACAGTGTAGCACTCATGCACGATACAACCCGGCACATATTTTCTACTGCTGGTTGGATAAAGAATGACGTGTCTTCCTACCGTTGCCAGAGTGGGTTGCACAGTGGTCTCCAGGTGCTGGACGACCTCCTGCAGCAGTAAGGGACCCAGGTTGAGCTGATTGCGATCCACCGGAGCCTTCATGAAGCGGGCAAACTTCTCCCTCGCTCCTGAGAGGTTACCGGCCTTGAGAGAAGCCATCCCCCACGCCTGCCACACGCCGCCAGGGTCCAGGCCACTCTTGGTAGACACCTAGAATAGCAGCCAAACAACCAGTGACAATAAGAGCAGCCATATAATTTAATTTTCTGTGAGTCTGCATTCATTTAATTGAATCATTAAATAGGTTGGGCGGGTTAATAAGCTACCTAAGTAATGGGTTATCTGCACCATGATGGTCTGAATGCTGTTTTAGAGACTTTTCCACTCTGAAAAGATTATAAATTATGGTCCAAACACTGACTTATGGACCAATACTCTAAATATTTTACCATAAATTTAGTCCACTTTGAAACTGTTGAATGGCAGCACAAAATATACACATACGTGATCCTACTTTCATAGTGAAAGTATGTGGTATAGGTGTGATAGCGATAGGTGTGGCGTACAATAAGTATGAACGTATTGTACAACAGATTAACTTATGAAACAGAACCGGGGTGGGAGGGGTGTTAACGTTGCATAACGTCGGGTGTTTGATAGAAGCGTGACAATAAAAAGGAAATAACAAAATGAACTGCCTCACCTCCACAGCTAGCCTGTAGTGCTCTGCCTCCAACAGCTGGTTACGGAGACGCGTGACAGCAGACGTCTCCAGAATGTCATCCAGAGAAGGAACATATTTGTAATTGGCCGTCACTAGAATCTTAAGCACGTCTACTTTGCTGATGTAACTGTGGAAACGGAGAATAAAATAAAAGAGGAAGCAAAATCTGTTAAAAATCAAGTGTGTGTATTTGTGTAAGACAGATAGAGGAAAGACAATCAGAGTCAGTCAGAAACCTGCTGATAGCTGCAACAGTGCATTACATTCCTATGCGAGTAGTGACACGTAGGAGCAAACAATGAGTATCAGTTTCAATCTGTTTGAGTCATTCCAGCAAACGTCCTGTGGTTGACAACTCATCGGTCATGACTTCAACTCTCCTAAAAGAGCCAACAACTGAAGCTGCATTAATAAATATGTTTTAACAATGAATCAATGACTATGTGTCCTTGTGAAAAGGGGTCCCTGGTAGTGATGAACCCATAGAGGATTATCATCCACCTCTGTAGCTCTACTGAGCTTTTTAGCCTCTTTTAGCTCAATGATTTGTTTTTACAGCCACAGGTTTCACAAGTCGAACATCTAGAAGCCAAAGAGTGAGTGAGTGAGCCAAAATCATAACTCCTTTGTGATGATAACGCTGCTCCGTGTATGCTGGATGTGTAAGAACACAGTTGTTTGCTAACATGTTAGCTATGACAACTTTGTCCGATTAGCAACTTTAGGGATGCACAGATATCGAATCAGATATCGGCTCGATACCGACTCAAACTGCTGGATCGGATATCGGTGATAATGAGGCCGATCTATCCAATTAATTGTTATGTTTTTATACTATATACATTATATGCTGTAATTTTAATTTCTGTTTAAAAACATTTCAATGTTTCTGCATTAAAAAGGTTTACACTTGAATTGTAATTACTGTTAATTTTTTAAGATTTTTTAAAAAGTTGTTGGTGTACCATTTATTATTTTAATAATGAAGAACAATTTCTATCTATGTATTCATTGGTGACATTTTGTTTTACAAAGTTAGGAACACATTTTTTAAGTCAAGCTTTATGTTGCCTTACACATAAAAGAATGATCCCAGTCACTTCCACACAGTGAGGCATACAGCTCATTAATTAAACTCTGGTATCAGATCAGTACTCGGTATCGGACGATACCCAAAGCCCCGGGGTATCGCTATCTTATCGGGATTGAAAACGTCGGATCGGTGCATCCCTAAGCAACTTGAGATGCAAGACTGGAGTTTGAGTTGAGAGACGACGTGCACAACCGGATTGTTTCACAAGTAGACAGTTTACAAACTAATGTCAAACGAATAAAAAGCTTAATTATCATCAGACGATAATCTGTGGGTTCCCAGATGCATTTCGGCCGATGCGTTCTGCCTCTTTTACTCTCCACACAGACTTTTTACCTGCATTCAACCAAAGCCTGCTCGGATGTGATTGGTCAGTACTACTCTGACTACAGACTACTACGGAAACCAGAACGCTACCAGTATCAAAATCTTGTCCTGTTGCCGACAGACTATACACATGAATGCAAAATCTGTTTATAGAGATTAGGGCAGAAAATAGCAATTTGCTAAAACCTGTTACATTACATCTGTCCTTGTTTTATATAAGGTTAATGCTCTTCATGCATTGTCCCTGTTCAAATACAGAAACTTAACAAACACATGGAATTCATCCATCATTCATTTTGTCATTCATGACTGTGGCTGTCATGAATGACATCGTGGGAATGTACAGAATGCACTTGATTGACACTAAGTCTATTGCCCACTAAGTCTTGTTTGCCTGTGTTGAACTCCCAGGCTTTGAAACATTGATGTTCTTCCAACTGCCACTCATCACATTTACATTCCTGTCTACTTTGATCTGTCTCACGCTCATTTTCTCACCATTGAAATGAATGACTTTAATAACAGGAGGAAATGTTACAGGAGTTACATCGTACCTGTCACATAAGGCGAGATCCTGGCTGCGGCCAACCTTAACAAACATCAGCTTAGCGCTGAAGAGCAGCTGCCGCATGATGTCGGTGAGGAGGCAGGCGTCCACCTCTGGATTGGTGAGTTTACGAGACAGAGAGCGGCAGTGGCTGATGAGCTGGTGACCACAGGCCGTCTGGTCGTTGTGCAGAGACAATATCGCCACGCAGAGGTACGCACTGGGAGCCTGGGAGTTTCAGGAAAAAGACCATCATTAGTCGTAGTGGATTCATTCTACTATAAGGCAACTGTATAGTGGTCTGTCAACTATCTAAAATGATAGAAATAACCCCAACTTTCAGCTTGCTAAACTGCACTCAATCAGAAATGATATGCACCATAATCCATAATGTTAAGTAGAGTAGCATCCAAGGAATATAACTGCTTAAGTGTCGGTGCAGAAATGTTGAGATCCAGACCTGTTCATAGTAGAACTCGGTCCGCAGCAGCTGGTTCTCTGCAGGGTTTGTGCTGAGCTGGATCTGTCGTTGGACCACTTCAGGCAGATGCAGCATCCCATCCAGAGCTTCCTCTGTGATGACGGGGCTTCCAGCCGCTGCACACAGACAGAAGAGCAGAGAGAGACAGCTCATCATCATCGCCTCTATACATTACTGATTAGAGAACGGCTGCTTAAAGATTGAACAAACGGTAGTATACAACATAATGAAAGAAGGAACACTGTTCAGTTTTGAAAGGCTTAAAGAGAAATCCTTATTAGAAAGACAAAACCTTTGCAAATCTATGATTATATATAAGAAAAGATCCCTCCCTAATTGTTCATATTTTTCAGTTTTCACTAACCCTATCATCTTAAAAAGGGGCATTTTAGACGAACATAAATGGATGATGTATTCATAAAATATTTTAAACTAATTTTATATGCTGATTGCCAATAAAAAATATATTACTTATGAATACAAAAGTTTGAGGAAAAAACTAGAGCCCCGTGGTTGTATGCCTCCACTAACCAGTCAAGTTGAAGTTTACATCCATGTCTATCCAAAATGTCATCATTTTATCCTATTAGACATTTGTGTGAAATTGTCAAAACGACTTCCTGAGTCATGGCCACAAACATGTTTGGTGAGGTCACAGTAACATTTGACCGCCAACATCTAATCAGTTCATGCTTGAGTCCAAGTGGACGTTGTGGACATTTGTGCCAAATTTGAAGATAGGTGTTCCTGAGATATCGCGTTCATGAGAATGGGACAGACGGACGGACAACCGAAAACATAATATCTCCTGCCACAACTGTCGCCGGCACAGAGGCATAAAAACACTTTTTTTTCTGACTCTGATATAACAAAAAGGAAATAGTGCACATACAATTTCTGATGTTATTTAAATTACCTTCAGCTGGTTCCAGCTCATCGTCAGAACTGAACATGGAAAAAAAGAAAACACCACAAATAAATTTCAAAACACAGCAACATGTCTGATTTTTTTATATGAATCTTCATCATTTCGGAGAGCCCTGTTAACCGAGTGGTTACAGCACATGTCATATAACCGCAACGTCCTGGGATTGTTTGTTACATGTCATACCCCTCTCTCCCTCTCTCCCCCATGTGTACACTGTCCTCTGTCAAATAAAAGGTGAAAATGCCCCCAAAAACTACCTCTCAGATGCTCTGCATTTACAGAAGTTGTAAAATAAAACCTGCTATATTTTTTTTGAAATCATGCTGTAAGACTCCTATGAAATGTTGTGTCCTTTCTAGATTATACCACTACGATATTCAAGACTTCCCATGAATACAGGAAACCCCTTTGTCTGACGAGATTATTCTAAGTATAGTACCTGTGTTGTTAAAAAAAAAGGATTGTATTTGAGGTTAGGTCTTACTCTGGGTGAAAGTAGGCGTAACACTGGTCACAGACTCTGACTTCTTCATCTCCTGGGCAGCCGTCAACGGGCATCTTATGCTCTGAACACGCGTGACAGACCAGACGGCCACATCTTCGACAGTGATGCCGTCTGTTGAACTGAAGAAGCAAGACACAAATAACCATTATTTACAGTGTTACGGTAAGGTAGGATATTCTTTATTCGCCCCATGGGGAGAATTTGTTTAGAACTTTTTTGTATAAAATATATTTGACATGTCGGCAAGTACTTCTTTTTAATTCAAGACATATTAACACAAGGGAGTCTTGCAGTGTTTTGTCCACTCACCATGGTGAACCTCTCACGCTGGCAGACCATGCACATGTGCTGCTTGGTGTCAGGGACCCAGTCTTTGCGGGCTGGCGGTTGGTCTGGAGGCTGGAACTTGGTAGCCAAGCGACGTTTCCTCCCTGCGGAGCTTCGATCCTTCTCCTTGTCCGTGCTGTTTGAGGAGGCGGTGTGTGTAGGGGTGCTGCCTGTGATTAAACACCAGAAAGAGATCAGAAAAATCAATAAAACACAAGTTTCAAAGCAAGACTGCATGTGATTATCATAAAGTGGGCATGTATGTAAAGGGGAAACTCGTGGGTACCCATAGAACCCATTTTCATTCACATATCTTGAGGTCAGAGGTCAAGGGACCCCTTTGAAAATGTCCGCTCTAGTTTTTCCTCGACTGAACCTCCTTCCCAACGTGCTAGCATGACATGGTTGTAATTAATGTATTCCTTAAAGACTCATTCCTTGTTTTTCTAGTTTCATGTGATACCAGTATCTTCACTCTAGCTCTAAAACTGCGCCTGCTACAGCCTCTGAAAAACGGTAAAGTCAGCCCAGAGCGCCGGCGCCCTAGGGATCGGAGGAGGATAAATCAATATTCATGTTTCCTTGGGCGACAACATATAAACTCCAGCAGCGCTGTTGTGTGTCTGACTCTGCATGTAGGTAAAATCCCTATGGAGAATCAATATGTGTTTAATATTATTACTGTTAAACAAGTGCAAATGTCTCACCAGCCGAGGATGTTGGAGATTCGATTCGAGTGGATGATATAGAGCCGCTGTCTTGAGCAGGACACTGCATCAGCGCATCCTGGAGGCTGATGACAGAGTCTGAAAAACAAGCAGTCAAATATCTAAGCACAAGTTGCTATGGTAATTGGCTGTGCTAAAACATGTACTATAGAGTATTTCTTGAAGCACAAGCACATTCTGTGTTTTAAAACACCACTGATTCCAAGCCAAGAAGAATGTAATTTGGTATATTATGGGACCAAAGTCCTCGTCAGTGTGTCTAATTTCGTATGAATCTGTTTCAGTCACGTGTCAGGACTGTATATGTTCCAGTGTTAGGGTTAAGTTTTTAAAAACTTCAAAACCAGACACATTTCAGTCAGTCCTAAACACTGTTTCAAAAGGTTTCTCTGCATGTGTCGGTGATTGCCACCATACAATGTGCACTGACCAGATCGAGACCTCTCTCTCGGGGCGCAGGGGAAGTCGAGGGCCTTGCAGGCGTAGTCTGCCAGGAGCTTATCAATGTCCTCTGCGCCAAAGCCAGCCTCCTGACCGACCAGGAGGCTCCGCAGGGTTCGCACCGCCACGTCTGCCCAGTCCACCTTCAGGTTCATCAACAGCTGCTCAAGCATCAGCAGGGGCTCCGACAGCAGGGGGAAATACTCCTGCCTGGCCGCCGGGGGCAGAGTCAGCAGCACCTGGAGGATAAAACACATCCACTGATGTAAACACAACACATCAGCAGCTGTCGGAAAACACTGAAATCAACATGTTTGACCAGGACTCGTCTTGTCATTTGCTGAATACTGGAGGAATTTGGAGTACAGGACTTTCAAATTGACCATATCACTTAGTGGCAGAAGATAATACTCAACATACAGTAAAAATTGGAATTTTTTATGCAATCAGAACAGTGGGATCTGCATTTGTATTTATCACAATCTGAGCAATGGAATTAACTTTTGTCAACACATAAGGAGGGCTGCTGCAGGTGTCACTGCTTAATACTATTAGAAATTATATCAGTGCACATTCACAAACCTTAGAGCCCAGGTGGAGGGCGTGGATGTGACGTCGACGCGCTGGAGACACCTGCCTCTGGAAATGCAGAGTGAGGTAGTCGGCCAGGAAGTGACAAGCAGCCAATCCGGGGCGGCGGTCCAGAGCGCGCTCACAAACGTCCAGGCCAACCACAAAGTCTGAGAGGCCCTCCAGTAACTAAAAGAAAATAAGTAAAGTACAAAGGATATTAACAAAAGAGAGAGAAACGTTCACAGCATCAACTGAGAATCACAGATGAGGGTGAATGTGTTCTTAAAGATTAAAGACGTTACAAACAATCATAAGGCTTTCTCTCCTCTACATACAGAAGCACAAACTTACAAGGATGACTTGTTTTTCAAGGCAACAACAGAGTATATTGTTAGAATCTGCCTGTTAAAGGGTAACTTTGGTATTTTTCAACCCTATTTTCCCATGTTTTTGACTCCCTCAATACTGGACTAATTTCAAAAATTGTTGTCCCCATTACTCACTTAGGAAAATTGGGTTGAAAAATACCAAGTTTACCCTTGGTCTCATATTATTCACTCTTGTATGCTTCATGTTTCTACTAGAACATGCTAACATGTTAAAAAAAAACCTTTATTTTCCTGATACTGTCTGTCTGAATATGCCTGTATTTACCGTCTGTCTGAAACGCTCAGTTTTAGCAAATTTCAACCGAATTGCATTGCTAGGCAACAGCTTGAGTACATGTTTACTTCCTGTCAGCTGATGTCATTTACATACACTGCAACAGGAAATAAACTGGGACACATTTAGAATGTTTATGTTTATAACTATGAAATTGTTAATATATTGTAGATTTGTGACATCACAAAATGTCAGAAATCCTGACGACTCGTTTAAAGGCACAGTTTCTGAGTACGGGCTGTGTGTATTTCTCCATGGATTGAGGGTTTCGATACTTTCACAGTATTTATATAGCACTTAAAACTGCTTAATAATAAAAACATCTCACTTTTTACAATATGGGACCTTTAAGATAATTAGAAGTCAGGAATTTCGGACAAATTTACCAGTGTTTTTTTACAGCCTAAAATGGATTTCAATCTAAAGTTAACTGGACGTTAAGCGCTGCTGACCTGGAAAGCCTCATCTGTCTGTCCTTTCTCCAGCAGATGAAGCAAATGCTGAGTCTGTAGCTGCAGTCTCAGCTGGTCAGATACTGGATAGAGTTCAACCCACTGGGCACAAAGAGCAAACTCCTGCAAAAAAAAAAAAAAAAAAGAGGATGTGATTATCTCATTATATGGACAAACAAACATGTGTTTTAGAAATTAAGGCGTGTTAAGCTTTTGTTTGACATCCTATAAATAAACTATGTGTGAGTGTTTGCTGAGCAAACGGCTGCAGGTGTGTGTTGTAATTACTTTAGCTTCCACCATCATAGACAACATGGACTCAGCTTTTGTCTTAGATGCCATCATCAGCTCCTGCCAAGTAGCCCATGGCAACGGCGGCTGTAAAGCCAACATCTGTGGCGAGAGAGGAGTAAGATATTTGGCATGTCACAATGTAAAGTCAAAATATGTCACTGAAGAACGTAGTGCATAGTTACGCTACCAAACCACGTCAACACCTGAAAATGATGTACTGCAAGAAGTGAAGCCAATACTGAATAAAGGCAGCCAAAGGTAAGTAACCTCAGTTACACAACCTCACTGTGAACCTGATTGCAAGGACAGTTTTTATATCAACAATTACTGAATGCTTGCATGACAACTATACTGTATTCATTTCTCAGGAGATTAAAACTAACTTTATCTCTATAAAATACCCAGTGATAGATGTCCAGTTCTTTCTTCTTGAGCTCTAAGTCTGTCCTCAATGAGGCCTCTGTGCTCGGGTCGTTGAGGCAGAACTCGAGCAGCTCCAGGCAGGCGGACAGAGGCCATCGCTCCAGAGCCTGGAGGGCAACACGCGCCCGCAGGTTGGCATCCTGTACGCGGAACAGCTGACCGATACCTTCATCTCCATCTGAGCAAACAGATAAACAAACATTTTTGTTACTGTACATTTATAACAACGGTAAAGTAACTGCTGCATTTTAACATTTGTATTCAGGAATTCACAAAAAAAACATTCAACATTCATTGCAATTTTTGTAATTGAACTTGAACTTTCGCAATAAAGAACAAAAAAAAAAACAACAACTTTATTTATTAGGTTGGAGCTCATATTAAAAGGCAAACAAAGTGCATGCTGTCAATGTTAAAATGCATTGGCCATCATTTCTCACCTTCTAATGCAGCGCAGGCGAGCAGGCGGTCTCGTAGCGCCCCCTCCTGGCTGCAGCCTTGCCCGTACAGCTCCAGCAGACTGAGGGCTCGGCCCAGGTCTCTGGAGGACAGAGCCTTCTGGAAGGCCTCAGCAGCCACGGCCTGGGAGACTCCTTCTTGAGGCCCAGACAGCAGGAGACTGACGAGGGGTTTCCCACAAACAACCGCCCCTAGTCCAGCAGAACCCTCCTCACCATCACTCAACAGGGTGTCCAGCAGCGGTTCAGCCATGGTGTGAAGATAAGCTCGGAGAATAGGGAACTCCTTCAGGAGGGTGTCTGCTTCACGAGAAATCTGCTCTCCGTCTAGGACGACCTCCTTACGGCTGCTGCGGAAATAGCCAGACCATCCGGAGGATTGTGCCCGGGCAGCTTCTCCTTTGCAGGCGCTCAGACACGCCAGCGTGGCGAGTAACGGGGAGCGAGACTTTAGGAAAGACAGGGCCGAAGGTGTGAGGAGGAAAGAGCTTGAGGAAGAGGGTGAGGAGGAGGAGGAGGAATTAGATGGTGGTGAGGTGGAGAGGTTGGTGGGTGTAGGGGTGTGTTCATCCACTGAGGCCTCAGAATCAGAGCTCGCATCAGACTGAGGCTCTGTGATTCCCAGAGTTGAAACGTGCTCCTGAGCATGCTTCTGGAGCAAGACGGACAAACTGGCAACGCCAAACTCTCCGTCATCTTTCCTGGCCCGACTAGAGTCTTTGTCATCACCTGGACAGGAGATCCACACCGGCAGAGTCTCACAGCATCGCTGGACGATCACCTGCTGGACACTCAGTCGCAGACCTTCCTGCTGCAGCAAGGACAGCACTCTGGAGATAGAACAGTTTGTAACAAGGTGAGTAATAGCATAGCATGCAAACTGCTGGCTTATACAGTACATACTTGTTCATATTGACTGTGCGTACCTGTCAGGAGCCACCTGTCTGTCAAACAGCAGGTGGGAGAGAAGCTGAAATGGGGCTTGAAGCAGCACCAGCAGTGGATTCCCAAGTTTCACTCCACTGCTCTGGTCTAAGAGAAACAACAAGAGAGGCAAAGTTTGGTACAAAAGTGAACTTATTACAAATTGCCTGCTGATTTGATTTCCAGTACCAACTGTGATAGTGTAGGTGGGGGAAGTGAGTGCTGAGACTGAGATGGCGATGTCTAAAAGCAGCAGGGATATTTAATAAAACAGCACGCTGCACTTAAACTACTTAAACTTTTAAAGAGCTGTTAAAAGTTGCCAAATGCACAAGGCAGAAGAATCTAAAACTGTTCCTTCTGTTTTTAGATGAGCATCTCTTTCCTAAAGGGTCACAGAAAGCACATCATCTCTCCTCAATGACAAATTATCTTACCTTCTGAACCAAGGCTGCGCACTAACACAGATGCTAGTGTGTTGACGTAGTCGAGGAAACTGCGCACATAATCTGGTCTGGCAAGATCTCCGTCTGGCTCGAATGGGCAAAGCTGATCCAGAGAACGGAGCAGCTGCTTCATGCTGGAGCGCACGGGGTGGGCGTCCAGCTCCGACTGCTTCAGACTGGACTGCTCGACCAACTGTGCCAGCAGAGCGCTGCCCACGCTGCCCTCTGTTGAAATGAATGTATAGCTCAACATGTGACTACCAAAACAAAGTACATGTTGCATCTGGAAATCAATGGTTACCACCATGCTGACCTGTGCCATCTGTAGCAGTGCTCAGGATGTGCAGGGTGGTCTCCAAACGTTGAGCTAGACCGAGCCGAGCGGCGATGCCCTCTTCACTCAGTGTCGGGTAGCAACACAGGAACACTTCCTGGATGCAGCAACCAAATGGGCTGGCAAACACTTGGTCTTCCCCAACAGCTTCTAATATGAACAAGAGCGGATTTGTAACAAAGAAACTATTCTGTACATTTGCTTCATTTATAATATTGGACAGGAAAGTTATTTTGCATCCGCAAGTCACTGTGTGATCGGCTTTTTCCATTCTTGGAGCAGCCAAGTGGCATGTTAGGGTGTTTTCAAAAGCCAACATTTAGTCTGTTTTAATTCAGCTCTGGTGTAGTTTGTTTGGGCAGTTGTGAACGCAGTGATTGTACTCTGACTGACTGGGACTTCTGCAGAAGTCTGACTTTTGCTTGACATCTCGGCCGAAGAGAACACACAGAATATGAAGTCCATAAAAATAGCGATATAAGCCATATAGATAAAGCCATTTGAGATAAACTGGAGGAGAAGGGATTCGTGTGCATAATAACTTTACTTCACTTCGACAGCAATATATCAAAGTCCGCAATTCCCTGTATAGACAGCTCTCAAGACGAAAATGATATATTTGCTCCTTCGTAAACACCTTTCAGCGAATTATAATTTTTTTTATTTGGTCCGCTTTATTTAGTTCACTGTGAAACCGAACCAGACTAAATAGAAAACAAACGAAAGGAATCAATTTCACTCTGATTCGGACTAGCCAAACAGACTATGGCTTGTGAAAGCGCCCTAAATATCGATATAAATACACATTTTCTAATTCCCCTAATGAAATTGTTTGAGTTTTTTTATTCACCTGTTTTGACAGAGCTCTTATTAGTGGCAGAATGATTCAGGATCTTGCTGATCTGCTGTAGTACCATAGGAAATCCACAGATCCCCTCAGAATGGGGGACGTTAGGGTCAACTCTCACTCCTGGGGAGGCAGACAGGGTATAAAAATGAAAAACAAAATTACTACCTGTGCAAAGCTGCTAATAAACACATGAAATTGTAGTTAGTCTTGTCCAAGACTATGTCCATGTTCCAATAAATCTGTTCTGTAACCTGCACCACCTACAGTTCAGGCAGCATTACCTTGAGCCTCCAGGCTGCTGTTGAGTCGGCGCTCTGCAGTGTCCAGCAGCTGTCGGGACGTCTTCCAGAGCTGACAGTGGCAGCAGGCCAGGTCGAAGGCAGCCATGGCTGCTGGGCTCAGCTCCTCCAGCAGCGTGTAGAGGAGGCCTGAGGGGTCTGAAGTGCAGCGGCTCAGCCAGTAGCCGTCCTCCAGTGAGGGCATCGGGTGAGCCGGGGTGCTGAGAAGACGATCCGCTATGTCTGAGATGGAGTAGAAAGCCACACCTGCAGGGAAAAACACACAAGTCAGATCAGAGTTATCTACTGTACATTATAAATACTATATTAAGTGGCGATAAGAACATAGAAAATTAAAAACATGAAGCACATAATACATATGAATATAAGTAAATGTGAACCTGCAGCAGCAGCACTTCCGATGGCCTGCAGGGTTGATCGCCCGCTGCTGCCCAGCCGACTCCTCCCTGCGGCTGACACAGCTGCTGACCCCAAACCCTCCGAGGAGGACGAAGATGAAGACATAGACTGGCTCTCCATCTTCTGCTCCACCCGTCCCAGCTCCACCAGGACCTCTTTGTAGCACTCCATGAACACTAACTCACCACAGCAGGCAGACGCCTCCAGATCAAACACCAGAGACACCTGCAGAGAAGCCAAGAAACACACAGGACTCAGCCAAGTAGACTCTGAATTAAAGGTTTATCATAATTAGAAGCAGCTGTAGTAGTAATGATATTGGTAGTAAGCATAAGAATAGTGTTGTTAGTGGTAGTAATATTATATTATATTAGTAGTAGCAACAGTAGTGGTTGTACTAAAAGTATAAAAAGGAGAAACATTCACTTTGAAGCTGCTAAAACACAAATAAGTCCAGCTTGCCACACAGACCTGATGAGCCTCCATGAAGTTTCCTCGGCGGATGCAGGACATGAGTAGAGACTCTGGAGGGGACAACATGGCGGGGACCAGCCAGCTGTGGGGACCTCCGCATGGACAAACCTCCAGTTCCACACAACCTGTCCCTCCCCCACCATCTGACAAAGGACAAATGCACTTTGTCATAAATCCACAAAAATAACATGTCTTTAAAAGATTACTTTGAATTCCCCTGAAGGACAAAGGTCCAGATCGGAGTCATTTCGGTGAACTTCATTTAAAAGGGAGGGAAGATTAAAGCACACAAAAATACATAAACTTCTTACAAGTGCAATTTTTACGTCATAATAAAACTATTTGTGAGTAGGGCTGAACAATTAATTGAAATCTATAAAACAAAAATTAATTGCAGGAAAACAAAAAAGTAGATCTGACAGCCTAAATCAGCGCATGTACACATTTAAAGGACGGGCTGTTGTTTATGCCTCACCTGATGCGCTCGTGCTAATTTCTCCATTGTGTGTCTCCACTGAGGTTTGTCTCTCTGTAACGTGTCTCCCTGGTCTCTTCCTTCTCCTCAGACTCGAGCTCTTACTGCGTCCCAGAGGCGTGAGAGGACAGCTGACCGCTGACATCTGGACAGGGCTTTCAGAACCTGAAAGTGAATTCCCTATCAAGATTTAAAGAATTAATGCCACAATTCTATCTGAACTCGACCAACCCTTATTAAAAAACTAAAAGTAAAAGCTAAAGAAATATTGTGTTCATCTCACCACTTCCACTGCCCTGATTGCTGGTGATGATCTGCAGCCTCCACTGAGCCTCCGCTGTGCGTTTGGACAACCTCTGCAGGCGAGTCCCAAATGTCTCCGCCGTCACTGAGCAGCCGAGGTTCTCCGCCGCCTCGGTCTCTCGAGGCAGCGCTCTTCCCGCCTCCTGTCCCTCCTGCTGGCCCACCACACACATGCCCTCCAACCCTTCTTTCAGCAGCTTCAGAAAACCCGCCATGGCCGTCACGTCGGCCAGAAACCCCCTGCAGCCCTGGATGAAGTGTCCCAGCTCCAGGTAACTTGAACGCAGCTTCTGGTTCTCTTTCGTGCTGCACTCCGTCTCGTCCTTCTTTGCTTTGCTTCCCAATTCTACATTTGTGTTTCTTGTATCTGATTCGGACTGAGTGGCGTTCCCTGTGTTCTGGTTTGTGTTTGTGTCTTTTTGGATCTGCTGGGCAAAGTCGGCGGTGGACAGGAAGAGAAGGGAGAAGATGTCCTCCAGGAGCTCCAGGCGGTACATGGCGGGCACGGCCTCCAGGTAGAGCTGACACTCTGACAGGTAATGCTGGAACAGAAAATGGCAACCTGGAAAACACAAACAGAGAAGAACAACGTCAGAATATCATTCAGAACTGTATAAGAAAAGGAAAGGTCAAGAATGGCTGCTGAAATCCTGTGTGATTTCTTGGCATTATAGTTTGTAGTCTATTTGTAGTTTATGTTTTTGTTTGTCTATGATTGTAATGGCACGTTATATTAAAGATACTAATGATGTTTCCATCTTACATATACAATCAATTACTTATATTTGGCTTACATGTTTCTAGATTTTTTCTACTTCTTTGTTTTTTAAGTCAGTCGTATGATTCAACACCACCAAAACGAAGTACAAATGCTGTATATTAAAACAGGCTACCCATGTGAGCAAGATTATAATCAGCTAAAATGAGCAGGAAGGAAATGTTTCTATCATCTGTCATCAAACGGAAACTTCACCGCAGATAAGAAAGACGGCTTTCGTACCTTCTGAGGACATTGAGGTTTGGTTTTGGTCCAGTTCTGCTTCAGAGAGCTGGTGCTGCTGCTGATGCTGCATGGACTCACACTCGGTGCAGTTAGAGTATTTATGTGCATTTACACAGAGAGCGTAGATGGCATACTTCATGGCACAGAACCCCTGGAACAAAACTATGTTCCTCTGCACACCAGAGCTGAGATTATTGACGACCTCAGTGTCTTCTGCAGGGGGGAAAAAAATACATTATTCTTTTGGCAATCAACCCAAAAACTAATTTCAGACTCCAGTAAAAAAACAACAAGGGAGGGGATGATGAATGTGCTGACCTGTTCCTGGTGAATTTGGCAGTTGCTGCAGCAGATCCACTATCTTGCGCTCCTCAAACTGAGCCAAAGGAGTCAGGGAGTGCAGAATATAGAGGGCAGAGTGATTGTCCAGAGTGTGCAGCTGGGCCAGCAATGCCTCCATGGAAATCCCTCTGAACGAAAGTAAAGTAAATATTAAAAATAAATAATAATTAAAGGGATAGTGTGGGTGTTTTGAAGTGGGGTTGTATGAGGTCATTATCCATAGTCAGTGTTTTACCCACAGTAGATGACGGTCGGTACGCCCCCAGTTTGGAGAAACAGACAGAAGTTACCGCACAGGAGCAAAGCAATGTACTGCTGTGGACAGGGACAGCAGCAACACGTATTTTAAACACCTTAAAAAAAACAATATCAGTTTAAGTGTACTCTATATTTAGAATATTTTTACCGGTTTACATTGCCGTGAGACAGCTATGCAGTCTATGTTTCCGACCGGGAACTGAAGTCGTTGTCTGTGCTCTCACCAAAGCCACCAGACTCCATTGAAAAAAACTGTAATTTTACCTCACAGAACACGGGATGGGGTCTACCGCTGTCTCGATCGTTTAGCTTATCGAGGCAGAGGTAGACCAGCAACCCCTGTATTCTGCGAGGTAAAATTAAATTTTTTTTCAATGATCTGGTTGCTTTGAAGACAGCATAGATGGATACTTCAGTTCCCCGACGGAAAGGGCTGTCTGGCGGCAAGGTAAGGCGGTGAAAACATTCTAAATATAGCGTGAAACTGATATTAATGTTTTTTAGGTGGCTAAAATACATTTTGCTGCCGGCCCCATCCACAGCTGTACATTGCTTTGCTCCCGTGCAGTAACTCCTGTCTGTTTCTCCAAGCTGGGGGCGTGCCCAATAAAATGCCAGTCAAAATTCAAAAAGAAAACAAAAAACGAATGCTTACGGATGGTTGTTTTTACACCATTCAAGTATTCCAAGCTGAGAGGACAAAAGATCGGAAAACTCCTGCAGAACAGAGTCGTTGGCTGGAGCCTAAAAGAAGGTAAAAACTGTATCAGCAACTGACACTTAACAGCTGTAAAACAGCTGTAGAGGTGGAGGTACAAGCAGACGTCTGACCTGCTCTCGGTGAAGGATGCTGAGCAGCGTTTGAGCCGAGCTCAGACTGCGACACTGAGTCCATCCCAGCAGCAACAGCAGGCGAGATAACGGCTGGAACTCCAACTTCAGTAAATCTCTCAGCTGAGAAAACTCCTCGTGTTTAATCAGGTCAAGTGCAGTAACCTACAGGAAGGAACTTATTACATTATTGAATTTCATCACATGTGGTTGCTAACCAACTTTACTTGACTGTCAGTAGTAATTATGAAAACTACAGAGTCATGATGCTACTGAAAGAAAACTGTGTACACTCTATTACTGCTTGTGGGGATTTAAATCCGATTACAAAACTAGTCTTACTATTTTTCCAGAGGTTTACTTACCAAGACCTGCTCGAGGAAGTGCTTCCCACTACTAAGGCACTCAAAATAAATGGTCTTCCAGATGGATGGACGATCCTTGTGGCAACATAAACTGAGGGCCAGCTTCTCTGCTTCAGGAAGGTCCGCTAAGAGGGGATATGAAAATAGTGGAAACAAGTTGATAAGTATGACAATCCGTAACAGACGTTTATTTAAAGTTACCTCAAGGTGTTTTTAACTGGTTATGAAACTGTCTCAATTTAATACTGACGCCTCTTTATGACCTATATAAGCAAACAAGACCTTATTGCTTGTCATCGGGAATGATTCCACGCAAAATCAGAAGATAATGATTTTTACGGCACACAGACCGGAAGAGCCAACTGTATGTTTACATTTTCCCAGGCAAAGTTTGGCAGTGAGTAGTACGTTAGTTAGTTAAAAGGGAGCAGGAGGAGATTTTCCTTTAGATAATTATTACATTTTGGACATTATATTTTGTGGTTATGGCTGATACTGAGGCAGGATCAGCAAAGAAAAAAAGAAAACAATTGACTGAAGAACAAAAAAAAAACTAATACAGATACAGATAGACAGATGGGCGAAAACAAGAGTCAACAGATGGAGAGAATTGCAGGATTTGAAAGGCTTTTAAACTGATTCTGAATTGGCCCTCTTCCTTCTAGCCTGGTATATAATATGTGTATTTTATTTATGAAATAAATTGCGAGACATGGTTTACAAATTTACGTTGGAGGCTAAAACCAAGTTGACCTTCATTAACCATCGTCATATTGCATTAATTAATCTTACACATGGATGTTTAAAGAGAACTGGATACAGCGTTGGAGGCGGGCGGCCGTTCATTCCTCTGAAAGTTGCTCAGGGGCGCATGAAGCAAAAAAAGTTTGACTTCCGAGTATAAAATTACCCGGATAAAATAAAGTATTCCAAGGTAATGTAAAAGTATTTCATCTTCCTCTTAGAGACTCTGTAAATAAGATATTATGGGAGGCATTTAGGGGTTTGTTGAACATTACATTGTGGGTCTTTTTTTTACGTTTTTCCTTGATATAAGCTTAGTTTGTGTCATTCGTAAAATACGAATTGAATAAGAATCATGTCATCACTGTATATAGGCTAAACCATAAACTACAACAAAACTGCAGAGGAGCAAGAAAAGCTGTCACATGTAAAGTTTTCATGACAATAAGTAAAGACTGCTCAGCGTTGGCCGCCGCAGAAGCAGAAGTGTGATTGAAAGAGGAAATGATGTGATGCCAACATTTGCTCTTTAAAATCGAAAACACAGAAGACCAAACCTCAGGTTATATAGATATATTATATCAGTACTATAAAAATAATGAGGAGGAACTGACTTATAGGAACATAAACGGCTGTTTTACAAAGCAGTCTGGCCAAACTAATTAACATGGAGATTGCATAAAGGGCTACGTCACATATTCTTTTATTGATTAATTCAAAAGTCAAACGAGAGAGAGGTTTACGTGGCACCACAACCAGTTAGATATAAGCACACCTTCTTCAATGGGCTTCTCATCATCAGAGCTGAACACACTCAGACTACCTTGTGTATCAGGCGCGCTCCTCAGCAGATGATCCCTCTGAAGCCTCAAAGCGGCGGAGCAGTAAGTAGAGACGAGGGCGTCACAGCGAGGGCGAAGCAGCGAGCTCAGGATCCTCTCCTCTTTCAGGGGCCCGTCTCTGGCCGCCCACAGTGCCTCGCACAGCGCCTCCAGCTGCCCGCCGCCTCTACAAGAGCTCCACGGCATCACGGACAACACAGCGTATATCTCCTCCACCCACTCCTCCACCTTCTCCGGCCTTCTCTCTGGTTTTCCCAGCTCCTTCATCAGGTGTTGGATGAATGTGTGCTGCAGAGTTTGGTCCTCTGTGCATGACTGGTCCTGTAGGAGATGGAGAAAATAATCAAAATGGAGCATGCAGGTGTTGTAAAATGAGATAAATCTATACATGCATTCAAATGTTTGTTTGATTTTAATTATATAGCTATGAAAAATATGACAGTTGTGATTTAAGGATTTGCAAATATATGACGTTTAAAATAATTTCAACATACTTTATAAACTGATAAACAAAAGACAGCATTTTTTATTTTTATTTTATATGATGTTCATTTTATATATTCAACTCTGGCAGAAAACAATATTATATATTTAGACTCACTTTATATGTTTAAGCCATTTCAGATGATCATTTTGTATTCAAAACACCCAGAACAAGCTATTTGTACATTTTTGCATTGAAATTTATATAGTTTTTAAACATTTTGTGTTGCTTTATTATAGTTAAAATATGTTTGACTCTACCTGTAAAAAATGGGCTAGAGACTGGGCGAGTCTGGGTTTCTTTTTCTCCAATAAGGTTCGCAGGCAAGACTCAACAGCAGCATCTGTTGTCCTTGAACCTTCTGTGGCCTTTTGCTCGGACTGTGTGTCCAAGAAGGCTTGGTGCAACTCCTGCTGAAAGATACATTTATCTCAGTCTGTAGTCACAACATGTAAAACAAAACAAATCAAGTTAATCTTGGCACACTTAGCCTGTGAATATAAAATTGTGTCTCAATCTAATTAAAAAGGTAAAAATGTTTTCTTATTTAGTTTTTACGACTTTGTTATCAACAGCAGACGGCTGTAAAATGATAAAATAATAATAACCTTGAGAGCAGTCTGTGGTATACCCTCTGAGCCCAGCTTTTCCAGGAGCAGCAGGAACTCCAGCTCTCTTCTGATGTTGGGAGGAACCTGAAGTTGAAAGTAAACAAGAGTTGAGTTATCATGTGATACCTTTTCACCCCATTTCACAACACAAAATTGGCTGCTTTGTGAAAGGACACAAGATTGTCTTTGTGGTTTCAGCAAAGATTTGATCTTTTGTAAGTTAACACAAACCGAGATGGTCTCAGATACCAACATGCAGCTGGAGGATGACGTGACTAAACATGTTGTTTCATAATGTTACCTGCTCTTCTGTCCATTTCTCCAAAACCTGAAGCCAAAACCAAGCCAGTTTGTGTGGACTGCCCACAGACTCCCATCTGCAACATAAACACACAGTCATTTAAATCCACAGCACAAATAGAAACACAAATATAACGTTAGGTTTGGGGATTTTTTGGAGAACTCTTAAGAACACTGCATTACATTTGATTAATCTAACAATTCACATTTTTACACACAAAGAAAAACAATATATTGAGAATATGCAGCTGCGTGACTCACTTTAAATTGTAAGGTTGGCAGACAATAGCTTTGATTATGTCTCGTAGGTTTTCTGAAAGTCCTCCCGTTGAGTTGACCAGCTGTGGCACACAGGCGCTGGCCAGCTCCCACTCTCCATGCTGCAGGCACCTCTTGAAGTACTCAAACAGGTCCTGAAGGGAGGTCTCAGCCTCACAGCCGAAAGGATGCATGGCCACTTTCACTGGGACACTCACCTCCACTCAGCTGTCACAACTGGACACGCACCTTTACTTCCATACAGCCAAGGAGGACGCTGGAGCTTTCTTCACCTGAAACAGAGAGAAAAAGCAGACTGAGTTTGACACAAAAAAGAAACATATATGTTATTTGAAACACACAGAATATGGTGATTTTAAGGTCAATGTAAACAATAAAATAACTTGCTGAAATATTTTAATGAAATTTATTTCTGTCTGCAAATAATCATACAAACAATTTGGGATAAAAGACCAAAAGAATGATACAAAATAAAAAAATACTCCTAACAGAACAGTGGAAAACAACGCAACATAGCAGAAAACCAGAAAGAGACCAAAAAAGCAATGATTTTTTTTACATTAGCCCTGACTGTATTCTTAGTGCATACTGTCAAATAATATTGATTTCCTCTCATTTTAAACAACTTTTCTTACTTGCAGGTAGTAATTTGATTTGTTTACCTAATAGATGATTAGTGCTGTTTGACAATCTACCAAGTCTTTGATTTTTAAAGCCTTTGATTAAAGAAACAGTGGGTTAGTTGGTTCTTGATAAGTAGCTTTGTTTACAATTCTTATAGCTCTCTTTCGAAGTATAAAAATGGGTTTTGCATTTGTGTTAAATGTATTTCCTCATACTTCTACACAGTAAGTCATGTATGGCAGTATAAGTGAACAATATAATGTCTATAATGAAGTATTCCTTCATTTCATACAGTATTGCTATCGATTTTATTTAATTGGCACATATTATATGGGTTAACAGCATGATTTACTACATGTAATCACTCCCTGAAATTGATTTCATACACTTACAATGTCATTTCCTCTCATCATAAGTTTGCTTTGTAAATTTGTTACACAACTACCAAAAATAATTGATTTAACTTGCTTGTTTGCAACCTATTATCCATGCATGTTCTCTTCAATGACACACCACATCACTCAGCTGCAAGTCCATAGATGTGAAATGTAATATTTATTTCTTATTTATCATCTGTACCTTTAATTGTCTGTGCAAACAAAGCAGGCAAGTTGAGAGAGAAATCAAAGCAGTTGTCCAGTGAGCTGCTGTGTTCAGTCAGTCAGTTTTTATTGTGTTATAAAGTGATTACAAAACAAGTGAAGACATGTGCAGGGACATATATAAAAAATACCAAAATATAGACAGAGAAAGACAAATAACAAAGTACAAAAACAAAACAAAACAAAACTAAGACAATACAAGGGGATAAAAGCAGGTTGAAGAATGTGTGTGTGTGTGTGTGTGTGTGTGTGTGTGTGTGTGTGTGTGTGTGTGTGAGTGATGTGGATAATGGGTATGTGTTTGGCATTGAATGAGGCTACATGGTCATATATGACATATATCTACTCTTAAACACATACAGACATCCTTCCTTTTATGTGTAGAGCATAGGGGGAGCAAAAACAAAACAAAAAGAGAATAAATGTGTAAAATATATATATATATATATAATACAGTATATACACATACACATATATATTATAAATATGAATAATAATACAGATGAGTGTCAGAGGATTTAAATACGCTTTTAAACTGTCTATGATGGTCTCTCTTGTCAGATTTGAAAGCTAATGTTACTGTCTTATGTCACTAGCTAGCATTAGCATTAGCTCCAAATCTTGCTGACTGGTTGCAGCTGAAACATTAAGTTAGCTAACTTCCATAACAGCCAGCAGCAACACACTTAAATCATTCACAAGTTAGCAAGTGTTCATTTAAGTTACTTACTCATTTCTTTGTGTTGTTTCCTCCTGAATCTGGAGACTATTTACACTCCTAGCTGCTGCTTTCTCTTGTCCTGTGATGCTAGCAGGCTAGCTGCATGTTAGCGAAGGTCATGTGACGAAATCAGCTGATTCTCCAACGCTGATTGGTCGATAAGTCGGCACGAGGTGGGCGTTCTCTTTTACTGCTGCGTTCAAGTACTGTGGGAAATACAGGCATTCAACCCACCCAGCAAACTACTGAGCATTATTTAAAGGGGACATAATCGTGCTCATTTTCAGGTTCATGTTTGTATTTTGGGTTTCTACTAGAACATGTTTACATGCTTTAATGTTGAAAAAACACATCATTTTCCTCATACTTTCTGTCTGAATATACCCCCGTTTTTGTGCATTTCAACGGAATGTCAATGGAATTGAGTTGCTAGGAAACAGCTTGGGTCCATGTTTACTTCCTGTCAGCTGATGTCGTTCACATACACTACAACAGGAAATAAACTGGAACACATTTTGTATGTTTATGTTTAAAACTGTGAAATGGTTTAAATATTGTAGATTTGTGACATCACAAATTGACAGAAATCCTAATGGCTTGTTTCAAACGCACAATTACTGAATATGGGCTGTGTGTATTTCTCCATGGATTGAGTGTTTTGATACTTTCACAGTATTTATGTATCATTTAAACCTGCTTTATAATATAAAAGACATGAAATTCTCACTTTTTACAATATGGGACCTTTAAGTTAACACAGATGAGAAGCCTCCTTGGCTCAGTTGCCATGGTAATTTAGCAAACTCAATCTGCTGATGAGGATCATATGATGTAGATGAAAACCTGCAGCTGAGATTGGTTTGTCAAAGGCTGGTTGTTATTTTTTAGCATGGAAAATATGGAGAGAATCATGTCGTTTGTGCCATAAACCATTGAGGATTCATGCAGTAGTCCAGCCAACAATATAATACAATCCCCTATTTTAGCATCAGCTGTCAGAGTACCCTCAAACAAAGCATTGACTGTGGACAGAGCTGGATAAACGGGTAAATGCTCCAGGGCTCCAGGTTCACCGCTAATTATTTTATGGTAATTTGATTAATTGAAAATTTGCACTACCATTTGCACTCGCACCACTAAAGCACAATATAAACTGAAATGGTAAGGGGCTTTAAGGTGTCCCCTGCTGTTTTTTAAAGGGGCCCTTGTGTAAAAATGTTTTAATGCCATTCATATTTCAACAGATATTATGCTTATAGTGCTGAGAAAATTTCACTTCAATTTCTGGACCTGTCTCTGTGTGGGAGTGGGAAGCAATGTGTACGTGTGTATTTATGTATGTACATATTAAATGTTAAATGTAAAATATCATTTATTTATTTTTGTATTATGGCACCGGTGTTATGTTTTGTTATCTTTGTTATGCTATGTTTGGAAAAAAAGGAATAAAAATAATTTTCCAAACAAATTAAAAATTTAAAAATTAAATTAAAAATTAAATTAAATTAAAAAGAATAAAATAAAATAAAATCAATTTATTTATATACGCATATATACTGTATACATATATACATACATACACATATACGCACACGCAGTATATACACATACAAAAACACATAATTAATTAAAAATATTTATTATAATTATATATATTATATACAAAAAATAGATAAATAAATAAAAAGAATATACACAATTAAAAAAATAAAATTAAAAAGAATAAATAAAATTAAATCAATTTATATATACATACATACATATATATATATATATACACATGCAGTATATACACATACAAAAACACATATACATATAATCAATTTAAAAAATCTGTGTACAATTCAGTCATCTTATATGTAAAATCAAGACAAAAAATTTAATTAAAACCAAAAATAAGATAGTCTAAAGACAGGATTTTATATATTGTACTTTCTTTGAGTAATATTGAGGTTCCAGTTGAACGAGGAGAACCGTGAACCAGTGAAGGCAGCATCAGGTTGAAGGTTGTTAAGGGGAAAGCACACAGACACTGTAATTTACCAATATAGACATGAGAAGCAGACTCACTGCATAAACCCACTTCCTTTAACCAACTTTTTATCCAAATTATTTATAATGAACTGAGTTTATTCAGCCTGTAATATATCCCCCTCTCTCTCTCCCTCTCTGCCTGTCTCCCACCATCATCCCCACTGCCAAATTGGGAGCCTGTCTCTATGACAACGTGGTACAGGCGGGGTTTTCCAGCTGGAGGCAGAGTCAGTCAATCAGTCCTCAGTTGGCATCACCGCTCCAAACCTCCACACCGCATCACGCCCTGAGTGGAATGGAAGAAGAAAAGGACCAGAAAGACAATGTATGTAGCTTGTGCTCAGCTCTTTTTTGGTGGATTTATTGCAGCATGCATGGCAACATTATATCTGACTCCAGCTTATACTGGCTAAGAAATAGAGTTAGTGCAGCTGAGTCACTGGTTGTTAAGGATGTGGATCAATAAGGCTATTGTTCCCATCGGTGCCACACTGGAGGCTGCGGCTCACCAAGGATAAAGACTCCAGCAGGCTGCAGGATGGAGGAGCATCATGCACTAGAATAAAGTGTTTATTATAGGCCTCACCCTGTGTGGCTGCTCATCTCTGAACATGTCTATTGTTTCACAGGGGGAGTACACTGGAGAGATAAAGGGTGGGATGAGGCCTTCAATGAAGCTGGTTGTTATGGGAATTATTAACAAAAAACCCAAAAGGTAAGTGCACTACTAAGAATTTCCCAGTAAAATAACAGCATAGAACTGTCAGCAGGGTTGCCTTTATGTTACTGTAAAATTATCATTATTATACTGTCGCTGAAATTTACAGCTGTGTACTGTTAATGAAAAATACAGTTTGAACTTTAATTTCACAGTATTTTACAGTGAATTTACTGTTTAAAGAAACATTATATAGCTGTTTTTCCACCTTTCTTTTACATTATCTTACTGATTTGTTTTAATGCACTATTTATTTTTTACGTACATTTTAATAAACATTATTTTTTGCCTAGATGAATAGACTTAGCTGGTTACAGACAGGAATAGTCACACTAAATACAATTAAAGGCACTTGTTAGGAAAAAGGCTATAATAAGACTTGTTGACACTTTTCCCAAAATGCAAACCAGAACAACATGTGAGTGAAGAACAATAAAGCTAATTCACTGATTTTACAATCATGTACAATGTACAAGCCTCACATGAGCAGATCAGGTCCCAGAATTAAATAAATACTGCATGAAACTGTTACTGATGATACTTTAGACAGCTGATCAGCAGTAAAGTGCTGTTTTATAAGAGTGCATTATAACAGGTTTTCTTTTGTATTAACAGTAAAGCACTGTTTTTAGCAATAACAGGTTAATACTGTTGAAATCTTGCTGTAAATTAACAGCAATTGTTTACAGTGTGTGCACACCTGTTTTGTATTAAAAAAGCGTGTTATTTGATATTATTGATATAGGACTACTGTTGCACACATGACGTGGCAGACTATTAAAGTTAGGGATAAAAATAATGCCCTAAAACTGAGTTTTTAAAGCTCGTAGACAGATGTCGTCTGTGTTTCAGTGCATGTGCCAACCACCCAGCTATAGTCCCTGTTTTGGGAAAAATATCTTTCCTAATTATAGGTTAGTATGTTGATGTGCGTGGGAGAGCTGCACTATCCCATGAAATCTGAAAATCTGAGTCACACTGGAATTTCTTTGGTTGATAACATCAGCTGGTTTATTTACTCATTCAGTCATCAGTTAAGTTCCAGTAACACATGACAATTAGGCTGCACACACAAAAACATACAGTGCAATAATAAACTGAGAGGCAGAACTTGTTTTATGTCAAGAGACTTATTTTTAGCTGCAGAAACATCCGGAGGATTTAAGGACAAATGCTTTCAAAGGAACATTTTCTTAAATACTTAATGTAACATGACAGAGCTTTTCATTATTTCTCTTACTTATTGAGCGTATAAGCCAGCTTCAGCCAATTGTAGGAATAAAAAACAGGTAAAATGTTAATCAAAGCTTGTTGTTGCCAGGTCAATGTGGTTCCAAATCTACTATCATGACACCAAAAACATGTTTGTCGTAGGGATCAGGTTCAAATCAATTATAAATGACCAAAAACTACAATAATGCAATTCCAGCTGCCAAAATGATTACAAAAATTCCCTGCAAAATGAAAGATTTATACAGAAAACTGTTCTTTATAATGTCTGAGCTTCGCATCCGTGCACATGATCATTGCAAAAAGAAGTATTCAAATAATTTACTTAAGTAAAAGTAGTGATACCACATTGTAAAAATACTCTGTTACAGGTAAAGTTAAGTAAAAGGACAGAAGTAATGACATTATAAAGTACTTAAAGTATAAAAGTATTTATTATGTAGAATGGCCCCTCAGTGTCGTATTGATTGTTTAACATGTAATCAATAGATGTAGTAAAAGATGTAGTGGCTGGTTGAACTGATTCTAACTATGGTATATCATTTTGGATAGTTTAATATAAAGCAGTGCATCATATTCTATAAACTGATCATATGTTTTGTCTGTCAAAATATTAATCTGCAAAGTAACTATAGCTGTATGATAAATGTAGTGGAGTAAAAAGTACAGTATTTCCTTCTGAGATGTAGCGGAGTAGATGTATAAAGTAACATCAAATGGAAATAATCAAGTAAAATACAAGTACTTCAAAATTGTACTTGTTTGAGTAAATGTACGTTAAATTAAATTGGGTGCAAAATTAACATTATTACATTCTCCTGCAAAAATAAACACCTTTTTTAATTAAGTAGTGTGCTTAAACCCAACATCAATTAATCAAGATCATTTGTGATAAAGACCAGAAGATGTCACTGTTCTCCAAAGAATCTACATCTATAGATTTATAACCCAGCTGATTCCAGACAGACGGGAAAGCTACATGTCAGCAGTGGTGGAGGAAGTATTCAGATCCTTTACTAAAGTACTAAAACCACACTGTAAACATACTCTGTTACAAGTTTAACAGCCCTTCACTGGGCCTAAACTTTAGTAAAACTGTGTAAGTAATCATGATTGTATTTAATGTATGCAAAGTAAAAAGTACTCAATGCAGAAACTTCAAAATTATTTAAAATCTATTAAAATAATCAAAAGAAAAAATAGCAAATACTCACACTTGAGAAACATTTTTTGTAATTTTTGCATGAAAAATTACTTAAACAATTATCAAAATAGTTGCTAATTAATTTTCTGTGACCTAATCAACTATTTGATTAATCAACTAATTGTTCAGGCTGTACTCTTATAAATGGTTGAGTAGTTTAATTTATATCAAAACATATTGTATAAGCTGTTTTGTAAAAAATCGTAATTAAAAAAGTAACTTAAGCTGTCGAATAAATGTCAGAGTAAAAAGTACAATATTTCCCTATGAAATGTAGTCGAGTCGACGTATAAAGTGGCACGAGAAGAAAATACTAATAAGTTAAGTACCTCAAATTTGAACTTAGTACTTGAGTAAATGTACTTAGTTACATTCCACCACTGCAGAAAAGCTACATGTCTTATTTTTAAATGTTTGATAAAGTTTTGTCCGTCCCTGATGATGTCTGGGTGTGTGTGTTTGAGCAGCATCGAGCTGATTCTGTCCAGTCAGCCTCTGGAGGAGGTGACAGACGCTGATGTAGGACTTCAGTTAAAGGTGAGCTTCATGGATAAGGCCGTCCAGCGAAACGCCCGCCAGGCTGGGAAGTGGGGACGACCTGAAACTACCC
This sequence comes from Sebastiscus tertius, assembly GCA_916701665.1. Lineage (NCBI taxonomy): Eukaryota > Metazoa > Chordata > Actinopteri > Perciformes > Sebastidae > Sebastiscus > Sebastiscus tertius. The sequence continues at coordinate 80,856 of CAKAOH010040012.1, forward strand.
TCTCCTACTTCCCTTTTGCAGCGGGAGAATCCTTCAAGGTACGTTTAGAAGCTCTGACACTAACCCAGATGACTGACAGTCAGGGCCACAATTAAATACAACTTGAACTCCTACAGTATAACAGGAGATTTTTACTGGAGAGTTCTTCCTGTGGTTCAGTGCAAATAGTTCTGTCTGTTTAGCTGCCCCTAATGACAGGCAATAATTAGCCATTGTTTGAATTTTTGGTGCTTTAAAATTCAGAAATCACATGACATGCCATCAAGAATAAGACCTACTATGAATTGAATTCATGTTGCAGAGAATGTAACAGACAGGGAGGATTATCCATTATGATCAAGTTCATCTTCTGACCCTGAAGGCAGCATTACCTCGCTGCTCTGTACAGGATGCTTCTATACAGTAGATTCTGCCCCCCAAAAAAAAACATGGTTTCAAAGTATTCTTCTATAACATCACATTTTCATGACTAAATAAGCAACAAGCAAAGTTAAAGTTCAGGAAAAAACACAAATACAGAGATCTCTCAAGTCAAAATAACCAAAACTGTTCCAACTTTTGTAGAAAATTCTGTATTAATGTCTAAAGCTGCAACAATTAGTCGACAAATCAATTAGTGATCAACAGAAAAATAATCGGCAACTATTTTGATAATCTAATAATAGTTATTTTTCATGCAAAAATGTCAGAAAATGCCTTTTTCAGCCTCTCAAATATGGAGATTTCCTGCGTTTTTGTGTTTAATATATTAAACTGAATAACTGGGTTTTGGACCGACACAACAAGACATTTAAAGACATCACCTTGGACTTTGAGAAACTGAGATGGACATTTTTTTTTTTTTACTATTTTCTGACATTTAATAGTCCAAACGATAATTAAAATAATAAAAAAATAAAATAATTGGCAGATTAGTTGATAATGAAAATAGTCGTTGGTTGCAGACCTATTCATGTTGGACCACATCGCTCATAGTAAGAAACAGATTGAGAACATATGCTTTCAGGGCCTTTAAGCTGTGACCAACTTTTATCTTTAATCTGTGACTTCTCTGTTTACTATTTAGGCCAATACATTTTACATAAAGCTTTAAATATGCACTATTAAATATAAAAAACCTGACTTTCTCCTCCTCTACATCCCTCTGACTGTTAGATGGAGATAGTCTGTGAGCACCAGCAGTTTCGTATCTTGGTGGACGGACAGCCTCTGTGTGGATTCACCCATCGGATCTCACCGCTCGCCTCCCTCACTGCCTTACGAGTCTTTGGAGACGTACAGCTCACAAAGGTGGCCTAGCAGCAGCCTTTCACGTTGGGGACATTACACAACACATACAGTTAGAATACAGCTACTTTTTTGAATGAATAAATTAACCCATGACGGGGGGAAACAAAGTTACACCTGCCTCGTAATCACGTGTTAAGTGCCTTCACTAGATTACCTGTTTGGGGACTTGAAGATAATGACTGAATGTAACAGTCGTCAATGTCTTAACTACAACCGAGGAATGTGATTTGAAATGAAGCAAATGTGGTCTAAGCTAGAATAATATTTTTCCCTTCCTATTTGTACAAACGTGATGCGTCACTGCTCAAAGGAGTGCCTCATCCGTCTTTGTGCATCCAAATCTCAGACGCGTGTCTTTGATTTCTCTGGAGTTAACCTTTGAAAGCACTTACGTTTACGAGCGCCTGCATGAAGATGAATGTTTCTGATATCAACTGATTGTCAATCTGTGGCCGACCAAGTACTGTAACAGGTGTAATAATGTCAAACAATTTAGCCTACGTTAGTGCATGCCAGTAATATTTCACTCCCCTGTTTGCCTCCAAAGATGGAGGGATTAGGTTATGTCACACTTTCTGTTATTGTACCATTATCAGCTTTAAAAAGCCACTAACGCCCACTAATTTATGTACTTTTATTTGACCCCTGAGCACTTTTTATGTTTCATATTCACTGCAATAAATCACTTTTGTTGTTATGTTTTGTTGTTTTCTGCTTTGTGGTCGTGTGACTGCTACTTGGATTTACTCTACAGTCAGATATCATATGTCACTGCGTTATCATTGTGTCACTTATATGGTTTCTCTGGAACAAGCCTGTAAACAAACACCAGCTCAGCTTGAGTCATTCAGATAATAAAGGCTGGACTCGGCTTGCTGAGTGGGAGTGCCTGTCTGTGACTGCTGGGAGCAGACGGCCTCAACTAAAACTTGATAATTGTGACGAATACCTCCGGAGGTCTTGTCTCTACTTGTACTTCCTGTGTCAGATCCTTGAAGTAAAACCATAAAAAATATTCCACTCAGGGTTTCTGCAGCGTTCACAAAGTTAAATCTAAGACTTTTTATGACCTTTTTAACACCACATAGAATACAAGTTAATACCTGTTTCACAGTCATCAAAGTATGAAACTATGATGGAAAACCAGTAGACTTATTATTATTATTATTATTATTATTATTATATCACTTTTTTCCAGTGCTCCCCAGCAGTACATAACAATACTTTCCAATCATATAAGTGAAGGAAAACTGACGGATGAATCAACCAATGAAAGAAGAATAAGTTAATACACATGTTTTAATTGAAATTGTTCTTAAGTAAACTTGAGTAAATGTACTTTTTAACACTGGTGTTTGGAGTTAACGTAAAAAAAAAAATTAATGCGGAGAATAAAGTCATGATTTATGGTTTAATAATGAAAACAATCTTGTAAAACACATGAAAACTTTTAACTTAAACTGAATGATTAAAAGAGAAACTGCTACGACTGTTGGGATTTTAAAACCCTTTAAACCCTTTAACTTTTTAAATACAGAATAATTAAAGTGAAAGAACTGGTATTGTAGAGATAAATGAACAGAAATGTTTTGTGACCACTAACACTTTCATTTTAATTGCTACAGTAAACATTCATGGAATGTGTAAATCTTTCTTCTTCATAGCTGATAAATGATAAACGAGTTGATGTGTTAAAGAGTGAAGCGTTAACTTGCTGCTCTATGTCTGCTCTCTGATCGCATCGATCCAGTCCATCTTCTGCTGGTTGGTCGGAGCCTGCATGAAGTAATGTGTGTCTGACTGAGTGATGATTTTAAACAAGTTGCCTTGAACGTTGCCTTTCACACCTGAGGAAGAGGAGAAATCAGGGTCAATACAGAATCAGTACATTTGGATTGACACAATGAGGCTGCTTTGGACGGATAGACAGACAAATTAAAGCAGAACTAGTGCAGTTACAACTCAATATAGAAAGACAATTCACACATTTTTGCAATGGAGGTTAACAAATCAGGAAACTTGACATGGAACACGTTTCAGAAAATATAAAATTAATCGGAAATATCAGCAACTTTAGTGTTAAATACCTTAAAAGATGGCTCACATTTCATCAGAGGCACAAAATACAAGTATAATTCTGGTGTTATTTTGTATTTTTCTATCTCTCTCTAATGAAAAAACCAAAACTAACATGTGTTAGTTAGTTTGTCTCTCAATATGTTCTGACTTTCCTTCCCTCAGCTTGTCTGTGGCTCTCAGATTTGGTTGGGAATATTACTTTAGTTTTGTTTTAAAAAGCCAGGATAATTTCTTAAAACTGCTTTATACTTTAGCTTTTAGCAAACATTACTCAAACAGGAGTAAATAGTTAATTTGTTGGGGAGAATTGAAGTTGCAGCAAGACTTTGTATGAGGGATTAACTCAAATTAAACTACAGTGCCCATGGTCACTGTCATGAAGGACGTTTTTTGGACAACAATAATAAGATATATCAGGCTTTGAATACACGGATAATACTTGTTAGTACCATCAACTTAAGTTTTTTCATGAGATAATAAGAAAATAAAGTACTAAGAATAACATAGACGACTTTAATAAATGTATCTCATATGAACAGACTAAGTTTGCAGTATCTGTGAATCTCTTTGCTTCCTGCATTCACCTCATCACACAATTTGATTTTAATTCTAAGGAGGTAGAGTTTTCTCCCAGACACATAACCTCAGTCAAAAACAGGAAACAAACAAAACCATTTCTTCTAATTACTCGTCCTAGCTTGTAATTATTTACATGAATGATTTTGTTTAGAAGCTTCTGAGGTCTCTGGCGTCGTAGACGGTGACTCACCTGAGGGAACTCCGTTGTCGTTCAGAGAAGACACCAGACAGGCTCGCAGTGGGAAGCCGCCAGCGGGGCTGATGTCATCCTGACGAGTGACATAAGACGGAGTCAGATTTGTGGAAATGAAACAGAGAATTATGAGTAATGATGACTAAAGCCGGCCCGGGGGTTAAGCAAAGAAAACAACTGCTTTGTTTTGCACCTCTTCTGTTCAGTGTTGTCATCATTTAATCATTTATTTAGGTCATATAATCGTGTATCAGATTTCTTTTAGATTCTATCAGGTTCATTTCCCTGTGTTGGCCTTCCATAGCATGGCTAGTACACTCACCTTAGTGGGATCGTAATAGTGAAGGTAAGCAGGCTCTGAACGCAGCACAAACAGTCGCACCTTCCAGTTCTTCCTCCTGTGTCCCTGTGTTTAAAAGAGGCCAAGTGTTAGTTTGAGGTGTCTTCATTTGATCACATCATGTTTGAATGAATTTGTCAAAGTCATGAGACATAAATGGTACCACTTTCTGATAAGGTACCCTTATACAAGGCATGTAAGTTACAAATAAGTATAAATAAGGACACATTTTGGGCTGCCAGGTCATGAAAACCACCTTTTGGCTGGCGTTTGTCCTTTTTATTCAGTATTAATGCTTTTATAAATGCTTGAATAGATGGGGTTCCCACATTGGAATAAGCCATCAAATCTGCACTTGTAAGTTTTATTGAGGTGTTAATAAAAAGATTTTGGTCCACATCCTCTGCAACCCATAACTCATCATTAAAGGCTTATTGAATGTTTTAAATTAGCCATTCATGATTAGACATTAGGCATAACTTAGAACTTCTTTTTGAATATTTGAAATTGGTACAAAACATTATTTACTTATTGTTATTTTCAGCATCTTAACACAGGGCTAATATAGTGTGTTTACCTGTTTAAGTAGATATCCTCTCTTGATCACTTTTCCACTGAGCTCCACTGCAGACAGCGACGTCTCTGCCTTCACGCTTCCTCTCTTCTTTAAGCTGTCAGCCTGTGATTAAACACAAACAAACATGCTACTCCAACCTGCTGTCTGCCATCTCAATAAATAGATCAACACTGGAAATCTGTCTACAAAGTATGTGGATATTCTTAATGTGGCATTATGCAGCAGTAAAGTGCTGGAGGTCAGTACGGTCAGAGACGTCCTGGTACTCACAAAGCTGTAGAGAGCAGTGGAGTCGTCCATGAACAGCTCGCTGAGGCCGGCGGTGCGGAGAGCCGCCACGCTCTTCAGACCGACGGTCCGCAGGAAACCCTCCTCCAGCAGGGCCGAGGCCAACGTCATGGCCTCCACACGGGTCAGAGTCAGCTGCATGAACACCATCCAGTCCACCACCGCTGAGCCTGCAGGGACAGCACAGTTGTATAGGTCTGTATGGGACACTGAAACAAGTAGCTATATGTACACATAGATACAGTAGATAAATGGAAACATGAGCACTGATTTGGACGTTTTAATTAATGTAGATATAGATAGAGTAATTTTTAAGAAGAAAAAGTCACTTGTTCTCTGATTCCAGCTTCTTAAATGTGAATAGTTTCTGGTTTCTTTACTCCTCTATGACAGTAAACTGAATATCTTTGAGTTGTGGACAAAACAAGACATTTGAGGACGTCATCTTGGGCTTTGGGAAACACTGATTGACATTTTTCACCATTTTATAAACCACATAACTAATCGATTAATCGAGAAAGTAATCGAGAGACAAATAGACTATGAACATAATCGTTAGTTGCAGCCCTACTAATGTTTCCATCTGAGATGATGGAGAAGACTAAAATAAAGGTTCACCTGAGAAACAGTTGCTGTAGGTGCTGCCCTGCTCCACATGGTTGCTCATGTTGATGCCACTGTGGACGTCATACATGGAGTCCAACACTTTGCTTTAAAAAAGAGACAGAAAGAAACAGACAAAGAGATAACAGTCATAAACAAGCAGAGACAAAAGTCTGCAGGGTGAGCCAGTGAAAACATCATTAACATGTGGACAAAGTCTGTGTGGGTGAAATGTTGTTTATACTACTTACCTCAGATTGACGTTGTGTAACTGGGATTCGGCGGGGTCTTGCTGTTTTTTCACCTTCCCACCTTCAGCCGTCCGCAGCTTGTCGACAGCAGCGGTGATGTCACCGGCCCAGTCATCTCTCTCCTCCCTGGAACAAGCCTCCAAAAAATGATCCACCCCGTTCTTTGTCTGGAGCTTGAACACCAACTGGGAAACATGTACAGAAAAGAGATTGATGTTCAGTTCTTTTGACAAATTCAGATAAATCAACAGTACAAACTGTTCCTCCTTAGAGCTGGTAGATGATGGAGATCAGGTCCTGACAAAACAGTAACCCGAGGCAACAACATGTGAAAGATCAGAGAGCCTCAGCCGCTGAAGCCGCACCTTCAATGTGGTTTCTACCAATAAAAACATAAACAAAGAAAAACACCGAATGGAAAACTTACTGCATCCATGTTATTGACAGCAGACAGGTGTCTATGAATGCGTAATCTTACAATGTGAATTCAAATGTGTATATTTCTGCAAATATATGATGTAGGCTATACAGTATATTATGGAGTCATAGGAGTACCATACAAAAGAATAAATCTGTAAAATAAATGTGTAAATATAAAGACAAATAACAAAATATAAAATAATAATTTGAAAAATTTTCATTTATTTCTGTATATAGATATTTATTTAAATATTTTAAAAAATATATATATTTATTTTTTACAAATAAATGACTATTTTTCCATATGTTTTTATTTTTAATTTTTTGTTTAGCTTACTTATTTATTCTTTTATTTATTTCACATTATATTTACACATTGTTTTATTTACTTATTTATTCTTATTTCTCTTAATATTTACACATTTTTCTTATTCTTTCATCAATGTATTATTTATTATGGCACTGCTATAACTACATAATATATTGTTTTATGACACAATCAAACCAAATTATGAAGGCACATTAATTAATTGCTTCTTAATGTTTTTTTATCATTCTTTTCTGTCTTCTTGTGAAGTGAAACTGTTTTTTTTAATTATTTTTTCCCCCTCTAATAATGTCTTTACTTCATCCATTTCTTTCATAAATGGAGACAGACCGAAAACTGTAATGAAATGTTTTAAACAATAAAAATACAACAGAATAATTGAATTGTAATCCATATAGTTCACAAGGGAAATGTTGTGATAACTCAAAGAGGACAAACTTGATTTAAACTACAAATACACAGAACATTTCTTCAAGATTTAAATGAAATTACTTCTTTTTTTTCTTGTTTAAACTTTTGAGTCCTTTGAAACTTCTATAAAAGTACACAACAAGTGTCACTGGAGTCTGGAATTACTCACCGGTCGATTTTCATGGTCCAGAAAAGGACAAGTTATCTCACAGTCCTTCAGAAGGATTTTGCCTCTCTGACAGGAGTCTCTTTTGCCTCCTTCGTACTTGTAATACAGCAGCTTGTCTGGCATCAACACAAACCAACGTGCCTTCCAGTTGTGCACGAGATGACCCTGCAATCACATTAACAAAAATGAAAACATGTGCTATATTCTCAGAAAAGCAACATACTCTTTTCTCTTTCAAAGGCCCTGCCCTTATATACATTAGTGCTCTTTTTCCACAATTAAAAATATGGATATATCTACTGTCTGCTACATCCTTGACTACTAAGTTAAATCTATATTTTACAGCATTTGTATTATTATGTAATACACAAAAAACATCTTACCCTTTTCACCAGGAATCCTTCTCTTAGAGTCGTGTGTTTCTTGTCTGTATCCATTCTGTTCAGTGAGATCTTGGCAATTGAGCTTTGCCTGTTCCTGCTTGCTCAGGCTTTTTAATGTAGAGGGGAGTTCTTTTTTTCCTCAATAAGTGCGTCACCCTGTTCACACCCACAGACACTCACACCTTGCTCAACACTGGGAGGCCAATGCAAACCTGCACTTTCTGCCAATCATCACATGAGGGCGCACTGACTCCTTCAGAGGCTCAGCATGGGTGAGGATTGTTTGGTAAAGACTCAAATTATTCATTGTCATATGCACAACAATGACAGAGAAGCAGTTGTTAGTAATGAAAATCTGAGATTAGACGCCCTACTACAATGCTCATAAAGAGAAAAAACATGCAAGTAAAGAAAAGATAATGCAGAAGTTAAAATATTAAAATATAGCATGTAAAATAAAATGTATTTGTGGCAGATAGTAATTGCAACATGAATAAACTGTGTTCAGGAGGCTTTACAATCTGCACAGCATAGAATGAGGAAAAACTTAAAAAAAAAAAACTTTAACTGGGAAAAAGTGGAAGAAACTTCACAAAGAGCAACTAACGCTGTTTAAATGATGAATTTCTGATTAAAAAAAATAGGAAATGTCAATAACGTTCTGTCCAAAGAAACATGCTTTGCTTTTACTTTAATGTAATTACAATTTACCTGCAGTATGCGTGTGTGAAAAAGGGAAAATCTTTCTAAACCCAAAGCTCAAAATTTAGTTTTCACTCCATCAATTTGAGTATGTGAGGAATTCACATCCAGGAGATGACGCTGTAGGAAACATCCTCCTTTTTATCCCATTTAGATGAAAAACCAGCAGCTGGTGGTCGACCACAGCTCCTCTGCTTTGCAGCAGCTGTAGCCAATAGGAGGAGGAGATATACCTGGTTAATGAGAGTGATGTAGTTGGTGCTCCATTGTTGCTGAGACTCCTGCTTCTGCAACCACATGTGGCCCTTCTGCACATTATTCTCTGCTCTGTCTCAATTTCCTGAAAGAACATGAATGAATGGATTTAAAATGACTTTAAAAACTTCCTCTAAACCTCTCCCCTGATCCCACCCTGTATTTAATTCTTTCCGCTTTCATTGATAGGAAAAAAGTCATCTTTGGGTGATTGTTTGGCCACTTTGGAAACAAGCTGTGAACACAAAACTGACCTACAGCATCACCTTTTACACAAACATGTTAGCATACAGTTGCCTATTTACACATCCAGCAGATACAGAGCAACATTAGCATTCATATTTCCGTCCATCTGGTGAATGTAAATCCAATATTCACATGTACCTGGTTAATTTGAGTAATTAAGTTGATGCATCATTGTTGCTGACACTCCTGCTTCTGCAACCACATGTGGCCCTTCTGGACATTATTTTCTGCTCTGTCTCAATTTCCTGAAAGAACATGAATGAATTGACAAAGGAGGACGGTCTGCAGGACAGATAATATTGCACTTTACTCATTTTTAACAGTCTCTTCTGCACTATATTCACTTTTTTAATAGTCGTGTATCACAGCTGTTACCCTGCACTATATTCAGTTTTAACAGTTCTCTTCATCTCCTTGTATTTTTATATCTGGTATATTTGTTTGCAGACGATGTGGTCCTGTTGGCATCATCGGGCTGTGACCTTCAGCACTCACTGGATCGGTTCGCAGCCGAGTGTGACGCAGTCGGGATGAGGATCAGTACCTCTAAATCTGAGGCCATGGTTCTCAGCAGGAAACCGGTGGATTGCCTACTCCGGGTAGGGAATGAGTCCTTACCCCAAGTGAAGGAGTTTAAGTACC
>CAKAOH010040013.1:0-14812 GCA_916701665.1 Sebastiscus tertius
TATATATTTTACTTCTCATGCATATACATACTACATTCTGTTTACATTCAGCTTATTCATTCAACCCCACAAAGCGTATACAGTGACAATGCAATTTGTTGTGAGAACGTGAACATTCAATTTTAATTTACCATAGTAGGACCGGAGGAGTCTGACATTGCAGCAGGAGCACGAATCCTTTGCAGGTGTGGCATAATCACCGTTTCATCCGGCTGTGTACAGCACAGCTCCAAGATGAACTGAAAAGAAGGGTGATAAAGGTAATGAGCTGTGTATTTAAAGCTGCAGTGCGTAGAAAGGGAGCAAATATGATTAAAAACAGTTATATTTATAAAACGGTCACTATATCCTGACAGTAGTGCATGAGACCGGTAATCTGAAAAAAAATCATGTTCCTCTGTGTCCTCCGGTGCTCCTAATGGCATCTGCAAGATTTCAGAGACCGGAGGAAAACAACCATCAGAGCTAAGCTGGAGCCTGTCGTCTCTGAGCAGCTGTCAACCACTCACGAACTCCGACCAAACGGTCAAACTAGGCAGTGCTGATCAAATATTAATCAAAGTCTGTTACTGTAATGCCTATTTCTCTCCTCAGATGTTTTGAGAAACATCTTGTAGTGTACTGTTTAGCTGTAAAATCAGATCGAAACCTCACCCGTCCTCTCAGCCCGAGTGCCAGCTTGCCCTGGTGTCTCACGGTAAGCAGCCCAGGGACAGTCTCACAGGCTGATGTCACAACTTCCTCTACGACCCCATACTGCATCACATCCCTCTGCTTCATCACTTTCCAGAGGGCTGCAGAGAGCAGGCGCAAAGGCGGGGCCAGGAGCTGAAGGGCAGCGAAAGGAAGGCTGACATCTGTGCAGACAAAGAGACAAAGCAAATGAGATAAACAGTGGCACATTCATAGCAACTAATCTGACACACAGGGTTGAAAACTTCAGCTTCACTTGTCTCCATGGACCATTTTAATGTGTCCTGCTTGCTACAACCCAAGCAGTGATGCTTGGGGTCTGAAATTAACCTTTTTCGTCACCTGCCACTAACATGTTCCAGACTGTGCACTTTGGATTAGTCTACATGCCCAGGTAGTGAGATTTTGAGTCTTGTGGACTGAGCACTCTTGATCTGTGTATTTAGCTGTGTTTTACATTAACATACAGCCTTGAGTAACATTCATTTTACTAATTTTAAGTGCCAAGTACTCTTCATTTCAATAAATAAATAGTATGGTGGTAATTTGTCACGGTGAACTATTGTGTGTTATATTGGTGCCGTGCTAAACTTCAAATGCTTTTGTACTTGCGAGTGTGATTGAGTGACAACGTGACAAACTATTTATTCATTATTTTAAGGGTGGGGGTGTTACAGCCGTATGTGTTTCCTGTGCTGTTGTCCCTTTTCCCTCATGTACCTCTGCCCAGGTGTGCTGCATTTGCTCACTCAACAAGATTGGGAAGGAAGTGCTTAAAAGCTCCTGTGCCTGGACTGCTGGTTCTGCTGCCTCTCAGCTTAGGACTTAATATATTGTCTTTTTCATATTTTCTTGTTAATAAATCCTATGGTTTTTGAGAGTTTTAAAGGTGTCTTTTGTGGTTGGTTTGGGTCAGTGTTTAAGTGTTGTTTGCTCCAATAGGGCTGCCCAAGGGTGGGGTGTAACAAGGCTTAGAATTGCTTTTTAAAAATAATATTTCTTAATATAAGGAAAAACTGCCTACCATGGTGGCAGGTGACCTGAAATTTTCACTTGCCACAGCCAACATTAACCCTGTTATTTGGCAGGTGGCAGGTGCTAATTTCATCACCTGGTGATGCTAATGAGGGACTCTCCCATCAGCTGCCAAAGGGCACATTTACATGTCTCCACTGACTGTCACAGCCTTAATCACTACCATAACTTATTCAACATAAACTATGCTCATTACAATATTGACAAAAAGTTATTAACACTTTCCTGGAAATGTGTTAAATAAATCACCAGCTATTGAGAAATAGTGGAATATAATTATTAAATAATGTTGATAATAAAGTAATTTTTGATAAATTTTGAGGTAAATATTGGGGTAATTTGGCAAAAATTTCAAATAGGTTACTTGCTAATTATCACCTAATTACCATGAAATTTGCAGATCTGTAAAATGAAGTGTTACCCTATATTTAATTTAGGCTGATTTCATCACCTAGTGATGGTAATGAGGGAGTCTCCCATCAGCTGTCAAAGCTGTCTCTCTGCCAAAGGACACATTTACATGTCTCCACAGACTGTCACAGCCTGAATTACTATGTTAACTTATTCAATGTAAACTATGTTCATTACAATATTGCCAAAAAGTTGTTAACACTTACCATTTTCCTTAGCTTTTCTTGTAACTTTAGCCATAACGTCACCACTGAATCAGCAAACTAGATAGCTAACCATCAACTATGCTCCTCGAGTAAGCTTCAAAACTGACTCTAACTAACAGTTTACACCAGCAAAAGTTGTTAGGAAACTTAGCTGAGATAATATTTACTCTGTACTGTATTTTGTTTATAGTTGCACCGTCATTGTTGTTGTTTAACCGCTCAAAACAAAGCTAGCAACACAAAAAAGTCTGCTTCTTCTCATCCTCCCGCGTTCACTGCTGCAACATAATCAATCTCCTATCTTCACCCGGGTGTGCCGAATGGGCGGTGCTTTACGCATTTCGGATTAAAAAGACGGCTCGCAACAAGAAACCCCGCCCACGCGCAGCACTGTATTATATAAAACAAGCGCACCCAATGATGTAAACAGGATATGACGTAGAAGCACATCCGACAGCCGTTGCTCCCCATCTGTTTTCTGTTATTTCTATGATTTTACTGCTTAAATGTGTTGTAATCATTAAAAATAGCATAAAAACAACATTTTTTTTTTTTTTTTTACTTTTTATTTGCTGGGAATAAAATTGCTTAATATATTACATGCAATACATGTCATATGATAAGTAACAAGAAACTGTAATAAGTGCAGGAAAAAAAGTACCTTAAATGTGTTTTAATAATTAAAAATAGCATAAGAACAACATTTATTTATTTATTTATTTACTTTTTATTTGCTGGGAATAAAATTGCTTAATATATTACAAACAATACATGTCATACGATAAGTAACAAAAAACTGTAGTAAGTACGAAAAAAAAATTAGGGCTATTTTAAACACAATCGAACATACAAACCACAATACAATGATACAATAAAGTTACAAGGCTGGTCCATAAAAGAGAAAGAAGAAGAATAAATCAATTTCAAAAAAAAGTTAAAGCATAAATAAAATTGAACAACAACATTTTAAGGCGGAATGGTGTGAAGAATGTCTGAACATTTTAAGGAGCACATGTACCAATTAAATGTGCCAATTAAAACTAAGATAATGGCCCAGAGAAAAGGTTAAAAAACAAGAACATTTAAGAAACAAATCAACCATGACAGGTATCAATAGGAGTTTATATCCCCACAGTGGGGATAAGCTCATATTGATACCTGTCATGGTTGGTATCAATATTGTGGCGTTATTTAGCCTCCTTTGCGACAAGCAGTATGACATGGTTGGTACCAATGGATTCTTTAGGTTTTCTAGCTTCATATGTTCTTCACTCTAACTTTAAAACTGAGCCGGCTACAACGTCCAAAAGATTGATTGCGTTAAAGAAAGTAGTGGCATTAAAACGATTTTGTATTAACACGATAACAGCCCTAAAAATATATATATATAAGGGATCCTTATCAAAACTGTTTATGTCATATGTTCATATAAAAACATGACTATCAGATTTTTTAAACTCTCAAATATCAATATTGGTATTGGCCTCACATATCCAGTATCAGTCGAGCTACAGAGGTAATAACTCTCACTGTTTGTCAGATGAAGAAAGGATGTCTCTCACATACACCCACAGGCTAGATGAACTTTGCCCTGTGCTTTTCAGTATCTGAGTTATCACCAAGTTCGGGGCAAACTCCAGCTGCTGGGTCAAACACACTGACAGTAACTGACATTATCACAATTTGACACACCAAAGCAACTTACAAAACAATAAGGCTGTGAGAAAAGACAACCAGAGATCGACAAGCATGGATACAACATCTTCATTTATCAAGTAAGTGGAGAATTAGTTTGGGACTGTTGGTATTGTATTGATTTGCTTCATGATCCCTTCGCTTGATCAACAACCCAAACAACATTGTGACATTTTCAAGTGTTGGCTTGTTATAATGGGTAGGGTTCACAGGAGACATTTTGACATGTCATAGTGGGAAAAGAAAATTAATAAAATAAATGATGGATGAATTAATTTTAGTTGCTTCAGTTTTAGGGTCCTGGTGTGTTGGCTTCCCGATTGGGCCACTTGAGTAAATGGGTTTTGTTTGGGGGAGTGTTTTCTTACCCAAAGCGAGGGTCAAAGGACAGAGAGCCCCTTGAGACAAATTTGTGATGTGTGACATTGGGCTATATAAGTAAAACTGACTTGACTTGAATATAATACAAGTCAAAATGTCTGCTGTGAAAATCTCAGAGGATTCAGCACATTAAATAATCTAATAACCTTTCCGTCTGGTCTTTCCTCAGATCTGTGACCAAGCGCGTGTGGTCTCCACCACAGCGTCCCTTCAGAGTGTGTTGTCACAACAGGGAGACCAGGAAGGGCATCACAGCCGGGACCCTGGAGGAGCTCAAAGAGAGGGTGAGCGTGACTTTAGAGGATGAATAATGAAAAGAAATAAAATTAGCTGCTTGCATATGTAATATAATAAATAATGTAACATTGTGTATTGTGTCATGTGATATTTTTTTAATTTATTTATATATTTTTATTTTATCTTATTGTCTTTTTCTTTTGGAAAAAAAGATTTAAAAATAAATAAAATAAAATAAATAAATAATGTAATATAAATAATATATAAATAATAATATAATGTAAATAAAAATGAGGAGGAAAAATGAAAAACAAAAATTAATGATAAAGGGAAGTACTAAAAATGTTATAAAATGCAATGAAATAAAAAAGGTTTAAAAAGGTTAAATAAGAAAATAATAGTATAAAAAAATATATAAACTCATTTAAAAGGGAAACATTAGCTGTTTCTTAAGAATAAAAGAAGCATAAAAAGGTAATTACTTACTTAATGGATATCTCGTCTCAATTGTCAGAGCTTTGATGTTGTCAAATATGTGATCACACCTAGTCATGAGTCAAGGCATAAAGATAAGATGTCCAAAGTGTAGCTATATGGTTGCTATGCTGTTCTGGTGTCTGCTATTTTCTATATAACTGGATTCCAGCTAATTTGTTGTCATTTACAACAGGAAGAATACTATTTAGGACATCTTTTTTCTCTAATGCATAGTAATCCAGATCAACTTGAATCTGTGCTGTAGGTATGCCAGGCGTTGCTGCTGTCCCTGTCTGCAATGTCTCTGTCTCTGGCCTGTGAGGAGGACGGTACAGAGGTGGACTCCGACGAGTTCCTCATGACCCTGCCTGACAACACCATGCTCATAGCCCTGATGCCTGGACAGACATGGAGACCTCAGCCTGTATGTTTGACCAAGCAGGCTAAATGTTATTTATTATATAGCACTTTATGTTCTACCTTACACAGGCTTTTTGCTTTTGCATAATACCCTCTATGTGACTGTTCTCTCTGATCCCCCCAGGGTGCAGTCGTGTCCAAATCTCAAGGCCACAACAAGCCTCGGACGGGGAAAGACATAGCTCGTGTCACCTTTGACCTTTACAGGATGAGCCCCAAGGATGTCTTTGGATCCCTGAATGTGAAGGCCACATTTCAAGGCCTGTACTCTGTGAGCGCTAACTTTGAGTGTCTGGGGCCCAAGAAAATCCTCAGGTAAGCCAAGGGGAACATTAACGTTCTGTAGAAAAAAATGTCCCAATGATTGCATGATTAGATTGTTAATACTGTTGCATCACATTTAAAGGACTTTATACTGTATACTGTGAGGTAGTTTAGTCCAATAGTTCCCTATCTAGGGGGGGACGCGGGGCCTTCAGGGTCAAAAGATAAATCTTGGGGGTTGTGAGATTCTTAATTTGTCTCTAATCTGTTCTCTGTGTGAAACATTTGATTATTATCCCTCTTCTGGCCTCAAACTATTATCTAAATTGAGAATTTTGTGGAAATAGGCATATGAACTGTGACAAGGAGCCTCACATTGTTTCTTTTTTTTAATAAAGGGTCCAAGCCAAAAAGTTTGTGAACTTCTGGTTTAATCTAACAACGCTGTAGGACCCATTTATTTGTTGTTAGTATTTAGTTGTTGTTTTACTAATAATAAGTACCATTGTTTGATTGATTATTCTAGATGTTTACTTTATTTAGATTCAATTTTGGACACCTAGTTATTTGTTTAATTTAATTATTTTCTTGTTTAGTAGCCTATATTTAGTTTTTTGCATAATTTGTTTTCCTTTGTTTATGAATTGGGTATAACTGTGGGCACCCGCAGTCATATAGGTAGGTAGGCAGGTATAGGACCAGCATGCACCTGGGTGGGTTTATGTTTTTTGTATTACTAAATAAACCATCAGAAGCACACACATTTTGCATGGACAATGGACTCTTTTGCCTGTGTAAACCACATACCCATGGTGCGTCAGTGATTTAAGTTTGATTTTTACAACAAATGGTCGCCACAAAAGCATTGTATTTGTAAAATCTTTATCTGAAAAGTAACTATAGCTGTCAAATAAATGTAGTGGAGTAAAAAGCACAGTATTTCCTTCTGAAATGTAGAAGTATAAAGTAGCATAAAAAAGAAACACTCCATTAAAGTACAAGTACCTCAAAATTATATGCCAACTTGACTAAATGTTCTTGCAATCTAATCTTAATCTTCTCCCTCAGAAGATGATAAATAATTTGCTTGGATAAGAATGCAATAAGCTTTTTCAAAGTTCAAATTTAGTCCACAGTACCTGCAGCAAACAATCAGCACAAAGATCATACTGATGACACTTTATCTTGTTTGTTTTTCAGAGAAGCCCTGCGTGTAGCCTCCACCCTCCTGCACGCCGCTGGACACCTGCTCATCACCTCCGCCTCCATGATCCGCCGCATTATCGAAGGCGCTGAGCTTTGGCAGCCACAGAGGACCGAGTACTCAGCCAACTGGAACTGAAGGAGCAAAGAGAGTAACATCTGATGTCATTGTTGACTTAATGGGGATTGGTAGGCTGGTCTGAGATCTTTTGAATATATTCCCATAATTGAGCATCTCATTATATATCTGATCTGCTATTTACCTCTTACAGAGGCATGACCATCTGTTAAAGTAGTATCTGTAAAACAATGATAATTTATACGGGGTGATTTTACCATATTCTTCTACCCTTAAACATGTTATACTCCAGGTTATAAACAGACTGTAACAGACAGAGGAAGCTCAGTGTTGTAGCTGGATAACATGAGAATGAATGTCATATGTATAAATGTAGTCTTTCTATTCTTTTGTGCAATATATTACTACATAATATTCTAAAATTGTACTTTATTTTTGTTAATTTGTTGTGGATTATGTTTTGTTTCTATCTGCTCTGAGATTATAGGTGATAACAAACCACCGTGGTTGTTATTTTGATCTGAAACACCAGTCTTTTATGTAATATAAAATATTACAGCATTGAGAAAAAAACAGTTGTCATTCATTTTGTCAGTTTATGAATGTTTTAACTAATCACAAGAGTCTTGTTGGAACAATGAAAGTGTTTTACTTGAATGACAATAACAACAAAGGGACTCATTGATGTAAAATTGCATCTATATAAACATCTTTTGTTAAAACTGTACACACGTGTTAACAAAAGTAATCACAATAACTGTAAAAACAACAATACATTCCATATGAATTAATTTGGAAACCTTTTATCAAACATCTGTCTTAAAGTTCAAAACGTCCAACACAAACACGACAAGTCACTCCACTGCTTCTGTTTCTCCTCAGAGGGATATTATGTACAGAGACTGTGGTACCATTTCTACTCTGGAGGCGGCGGCACACTTTCCTCCTCGCCACAGTCAAGTTTCATCTTTCAGGTTGCTTTTCCGTCGCCCTTACTGCCCGCCACATGTGGCTGCATCTTTACCAGCGTGTTCAGCCACTGCTGGTACCTGACGTTGGCCAGCGCCCGGCTGTGCTGCTCTTGACTCATCCAGCCTGGCTTTCCTTTCTTCTTGATGTAGTAGCGCATGTCGCCGAACCACTGCACCAACTCGTAGCGGGCGACGTTGATCACCCTCGACAGTCGGTTGTATTCCTCCCCGTCTGGATACTGAGAGTGCAAGAAAGCTGCCCTCATCATATCCAGCTGAGTCTGCGTCTTTGTCGTCCAGCGGACCCGAGGGGGGAGTGTGCGTGCGTGTGCGGTGACGGTGAGTGAACCGTCTGCAACGAGATTCATGTCCATGAGCTCCTTCAGTTTGCCAACATCAGTAGTTGACTCTGCGTGCGTCTGCATTTCTGTTTCCCCCTCAAAGCTGCTTTTCACAGGGGTCATACGAATATGTGAGGTGGAGGCGTCCACTCTTTTCAGCAGTTCTGTCTGGTTATAAGTGAGAGGAGGTACGTCAAAGGCCTGAGTTTGAAGCAGGGGGATGAGCTGAGCATCCAGCAGCTCATCAGGCACCACGAAGCTCTCGTGGACAGGCCATTCTTGGACGGACAGTAATCCTTTGTCTGCTTTTGCCTTCATTTTCTTTCTGGTAAAAAGTGTCATCTCCGACTGAGTGGATTTTTCACAGCCCCTCTCAGCGTCATCACTTCTTGTTTCTACTTCTTCTGCTGTCGCCACAACACCCTCCTCCCCTTGCCTTATTCTCTTCTTTCTCATATTGTCTGTCACTGTCATCCTTTTCCGCTTCTTCAGAGTATTCCCTGTGTCTTCTTCTACTTCTTTGTCCTTCTCTTTCTTCATTGGTTGCTCCTGCTTCATTTTTCTCGCAAGTCGCTCATTGGTCCTCACATTTTCTCCCTCACTTGCCTTCTGTTTCTCCCTAACCCCTCCTGCCTCCTTCCCACTGGCGTCTTCTACCTCTCTTTTGCATTTCTCTCCCCTATCCTCTTTTACCTCTTCCCCCTTTTCGTTTTGCATCTTTTCCTTTCCCCGTCTTGCCTTGAAAATCGTCCGAACCTTGGGGATGTCTTTGAGGTCCCAACTGATGCCATAGCGGAGCCTCTGCACCATGAACCACACCTTCACCTGGTCTGGGTGCAGGGAGCAGCGCTGCGCCAGTGCAGCCGTCTGTTTCTCTGTCAGGTATGGAAACCGGTCGAAGGCCTTTTCCAGCTCTGCTGCACCGTCCAGCTGGAGGTTGATCTCGTTTGAGTGCACCCATATAAGCCCCTGACTGTCAGAGACCAGGGGGAGACACACTGCACTGCTCTGGTTCAGACTGAAAGCCATCGGGGCGATGTTCATCTCTGATAAAGTCTCTCCAGGAGTGTTGGGTGTCTTCTGTCTGAGCAGAGGGAGTCCTCCACCTGCTTTTTGCCTCATCATGTGTTGGAATGAGTCCTGGAAGAAAGAGCAGACAGAAAGGGTTGATACCAAAAAAAAGGTATTCATCTGAATGCACTTACATCTTTTTCTAGAAGTTATGACAATATATAGGCCTAGTGTGAGAAGATATACATTTGCCACAGTTTATATAATGGTAAATACTGTATATCTTTAATATTTCTGGTTGTATTTGGTGATTGTGAGAGTTACCTTGCAAATCAGTGAGGAGGATTATTAGTGCCAATCTGACTTGATTTGCAAATTAAGTCAATTTAAGGCTAAAATATGTATTCATAAACTGCCTTTATTTTCGTAATATTACAACTTTTTTTTCTCGTAAATTACGACTTTTTCTTGTTAAATTATGACTTTATTCTTGTAATATTACGACTTTTTTCTCATAAATTACAAGTCTTTTTTGTTAAATTATGATTTTTTTTTCTTGTTAAATTACGACCTTTTTCTTGTTAAATTATGACTTTATTCTCGTAATATTATGAGTTTTTTTTCCGTAAAGGTATTACTTTAATTCTCGTAATATTATGACTTTTTTCTCGTAATATTGTGACTTTATTCTCGTAATATTACGACTTTTTTTCTCGTAATATTGTGACTTTATTCTCGTAATATTACGACTTTTTTTAGTAATATTACGACTTTTTTTAGTAATATTATGACTTTATTCTCGTAATATTACAACTTTTTTCTCGTAAATTACAACTTTTTTCTCATAAATTATAATTTTTTCTTTTTAAATTATGACTTTTTTTTGTAAAATTAGGACTTTATTTTCGCAATATAACGACTTTATTATCGTAATATTACAACTTGTTTTCTTGTTAAATTGTGACTTTATTCTCGTAAATTACAACTTTTTTCTCATAATATTGTGACTTTTTTCTGTTTTCTCAGATGTTTGTTCCCTCAATGTGGCCCTGATACTCCGTAGTACATTTGCTCTTAGCGTTAGCATGAGCCGTTAGCTAGCTAGTTAGCTAGCCTAGGTGATGCATGACAGGTTAGCTAGCTAGTAACAGTAAACAGTAAACCTAGCTACCTTTTCTTTGGCTAATTATTCATGTTTCAAGAAGAAGACACCGACATTGTCACTAATTTCAATGAATGAATGGTTTGGAGTTCCTACCTTTGAGCTCACAGCAGCAACAGTCTTGTAAGTATGAGAGGAGGTATGTTGTTCTGCTGATCTGGTTCAGTCCATATACACATATAAACCACCCAGTGCATCCAGATACATCAACACCACCTGGACTACAGTGTGCCCACATCCTCCTTATCTGATTATATATGTGGTACTAATACAAGTTACATAATGCATGATGAAAATATAGATTATTTAATTAAATATATCCTCACTTGCCAGCTTATTAGGTACACCTATGACTGTATTGTGCTAGTCTAATACACAACAACCCTGCAATAAATCCCACCTTCATCAGGATGATTATATATATGGTACAAATACAAGTTACATAATGCATGATGGAAATATAGATTATTTAATACAAATATATCCTCAGTTGCCAGTTTCAGTCCATATACTCATATAAAACCCTGCCCAGTGCATCCAGATACATCAACACCACCTGAACTACAGTGTGCCCACATCCTCCTTATCTGATTATATATGATACAAGTTACATAATGCATGATGAAAATATAGATTATTTAATAAAATATATCCTCCGTTGCCAGTTTCAGTCCATTTTCACATAACAACCACCTAGTGCATCCAGATACATTAACACAGCTTGGACTACACTTTGTCCACATCCTCCTTATCTGATTATATATGTGGTACAAATACAAGTTACATAATGCATGTGGAAAATATAGATTATTTAATTGAATATATCCTCAGTTGCCAGTTTATAAGTTACACCTATAGCTGTATTGTGCAGTCTAATACAACAACAACCCTGCAATAAATCCCACCTTCATCAAGGTTAATGGTAAGTATACTATTATCATTGCACTAGTAGTAGTAGTATACTTGTAAGTGTACTAATTCAATATTTCTTGTGACTAAGTTGGCCCACTTTTTAGTTCATAGAAGTATACTTTTAAGTACACAAGTTTACATCCAAGTTGTATTTTGTACTGCAACTATAATATGAAATATACTACAATTGAATATACTATAGGTATAGTTAGTTTACTAGTTATATACTTGTAGCCCACTTTTTAGTAAACTACTAGTTTAGTAGTTTTTACTGCAAATATACTATACTTTTCAGTATAAGCCAAGTATACTTGGACTTTTTTGTATATTTCCCAGGTACACTTAGACTTTTCTGTATACTTGTCAGTATGAGCCAATAAATTCATCTCTGATAAGTACATAAAAAGAAATCTGAAAGCATATTCTCTTATTTTAAGTTTAAACAAAAGTATTCTAATAGCATACTTGAATAAACTTCTTGTTTGTAAGGGTTAGTAAATTATTAATCTTTATTGAATGATAGGGTAAGGCTTTTTATGAGCAGTAGGGCGGACTATGACACCATCATACTACCATAAAAGTATAATTTATATATACACTGTCGACAGTTTCTTCTCTCAGGACATGATACTGCTCGAGAGAAGCTCAAGCTATTGCACCAGACTCTGCGAGACCAGCGAGAGAAATTAATCCCAAAATCTTCCTGCCTTTGAAAACATGTCTGAAAATCTACAAAAGGAGCCACAAGTTATCCTCTGTGACATGTGCACTGAGGACAGGAAACCGGCACGGAAGACCTGCATGAAATGTGAGATCTCCATGTGCGTCCAGCACCTCCAGGCCCACCTGACCACTCCTGTGTTACTGCAGACTCATCCTCTGACTGAGCCCATGGCTTTATGTGGCACCACTAAATGCCCCCAACATGGCAAACTGCTGGAGTACTACTGCTTGGATGACATGACCTGTGTGTGCGTTTCCTGCGCCATTGAAGACCAGCACCGCCTTCACAACATGAAGACCTTCTCCACAGCCCACAAAGAGCTCATGGAGAAGCTCCACGCTGAGCAGCAGGCCTTACTGGTGAAAACTGATGACGAGCATGTGAGTCTGGAGAAGTGGGAGAAGAGTGAAAGAGAGAAGCTGGGTCGCTCTAGCGTGCGTCTCATTGAGGCGGTAACCAGCCTGCGTGACGTCGCCCTGACCAGCGTCCAGAGCTCAGTGTCTGCCCGTATGGTGTCTATCAAAAGCAGCAAGAGCAGCATGCAGGCAGCACAGAAGGAGAAGGACACCTTCAGGTTCCTGCAGATGTATTCTCAGGTGCATCAGGATGTGGAGAAGGCCAAGGCTGTGGATCTGAGAAAAGGCTTGGAGCCTGGCAGTGATCGGGACAAACTGGTTCAGGAGATAAGACAGAATGGTGAAGAGATGGTGACGAAAGCAGGCCACTTCTGGGGATCCCTGTTGACTCTGGTTGACCCAGAGAACCACCAGGAGCTCATTGCTACTAGTTCAGACCTGATCTTTGACCCACAGATTTTGGGCCCCGGCATGTCGCTGTCCAAAGACAAAAGGAAGGTTTTCTACAGTAGTTGGTTGGGGGAATGTTCTGCCCACATGTTTCCCATTCAGAGTACACAGTCCAGTCCTAACTTTCACAGATGGATGATAAGCCTTTCCAAGCACTGTGACTGGACCGTTGGTTTATGTGACAAAAAGTATGCGAAGAAGTTGAAAGATGGAGACGTCTATGGTCTGTGCTGCAAAGGTAACCAGCTCAGCTCTCTCACGACAGAGTTTGAGGAGGCTATAAATGCATCTGGCCCTTTAAATAAGCCTCAGCGTCCGATAACTGAGAAGAGGCAAGTGGTTTCCCTGCAGGAGATCAACCCTCCAGGTGAAAATAAGTCAGAACAAATGGCCCGACCGCAAAAAGTGGAAGTGGTATGGAGCTTTCCTAACTCATTGTTGTTCTTCAGCATGACCAGCCAGCACCAGAGGAGAAAAATAGTCACCATAACGATCAGCTCCACCAGCCAGGACCTAACCCCTTTTGTTTCCTTGGAAGTAGAAGAATCACAAAAGAGCTCAAATAAGTCAAGCACAAGCACACATGGTGGATTTCAATTTGGCGGGCCACAAGTACAGAAGCAGTGGAAATGCTCATGTGGCAAGGTTTACACTGAGACCAGGGATGGATATCATCATGGAGGGTGCATTTACCATAAGTCTTCTCAGACCTCCTGTTCTTGTGGAGAAGTTATTGGTGGCCTCCACATCACAGAGATGCTTTGCGAACTTCTGTAATGGACAGCCATGTTGTTGTCTATAGCCCACGTCACCACATTTCCATTTACACATTGTTAATCATATTAATTTTTCAACATAAGTGGAGCAAATTCAAAGATTCACATTTTATTAAATATAAATCAAGAACATGTAAATGAAAATTATGTGAATTTGATGAATGACAAGATTTTGTGGAAGACTATAATGGGATGATAAGTATTTTTATTTGATAGTTTGCTTGCCTTTTGTTACAAGTCCTGATGTCTTTCACACACAAAGAGTTACACCAATGTGTGATGGCAAGTTATAAATAAATTCCCACTCCCATGGGTGTTGCTCATTTCTAACGAGTGAAATGAAACTTATCTAACCGAACCCGTCTGTTGCCTAAGTCTAAGCGGATACTTGGCAGAAAAGGCAAACTCCTCCCATGTGCACTCCACCCCGTGAATGTTTGTTTTAGCAGAATTGAAACTGTTGTGCGGTGTTGTTTTAGCAGAGCACTCAGACCAGAAATGGGTGAACAGCTAAATTCAGTTGTTTCTGCCAAAACAGAGTCAACCAAAGATTATCAAGGAGGATCCTAAGGACTTTGTTTAAATACTGAATAATATTCAGGAAAAATCAAATCAAGACTTCCTGCCTTTGAAAACATGTCTGAAAATCTACAAAAGGAGCCACAAGTTATCCTCTGTGACATGTGCACAGGGGAGGACAGGAAACCGGCACGGAAGACCTGCATGAAATGTGAGATCTCCATGTGCGTCCAGCACCTCCAGGCCCACCTGACCACTCCTGTGTTACTGCAGACTCATCCTCTGACTGAACCCATGGCTTTATGTGGCACCACTAAATGCCCCCAACATGGCAAACTGCTGGAGTACTACTGCTTGGATGACATGACCTGTGTGTGCGTTTCCTGCGCCATTGAAGACCAGCACCGCCTTCACAACATGAAGACCTTCTCCACAGCCCACAAAGAGCTCATGGAGAAGCTCCACGCTGAGCAGCAGGCCTTACTGGTG